>OU898285.1:72552678-72769749 GCA_918026665.1 Diabrotica balteata
AGTCAACAAAGTTGAATGGTCAAAATTAGATAGTGTTTGTACAGATGGAGCTCCTTGCATGGTTGGTAGACTAAAGGGGTTTGTTACATTACTGGAAAACTATTTGGGAAAAAAAGTTTTTAAGTACCATTCTATTATTCACCAGGAAGCTCTTTGTGCCAAGGACCTAAACATGTCATCTGTTGTTGACCCTGTAACACGCTGCATTAACAAAATACGAGCTCGGGCATTGAATCGACGACAATTTCGAGAACTGTTCGCGGAAGAAACGGAGCAAGATGGAGAGTTACTTCTCCATTGCAGTGTGCGCTGGCTCTCCAAAGGAAATGCACTCGAAAGGCTTTGGAACTTGAAGGAGTGCGTCTTAAAATATTTGCAAGAAAACAATGAACTACCCAGTGAGTGCTCGTTACTTAATGATAAAGATTGGCTTTGGGATTTAGCTTTTCTCACTGATATTATGAGACATTTAAATCTATTAAATTTAAGATTACAGGGAAAAAATTGTATTTTTCCTACTCTAGTTGGTCATATATCTTCTTTTGTGAATAAACTTATGCTTTTTTGTAACGATTTTGGAGAACAGAGATTGACACATTTCACATCAATGCAGGAATTAGGTCAGTAGAACTCCAAATTATGACAGATTTAAAAACCTTATATCTATTTTGCTAGGTTCATTCAATACCCGGTTTGAAGATTTTCAAAAAGACAAAATGAATGTTGACCTTTTCATAAATCCTTTTTCTATTTCTCTGCAAGATATCAATTGTTACTCAGCTGAAATACAGATCGAAATTATTGATTTACGGAACCACACTATACTAAAAACCAAATATAGGGAAATTATTTCAACTGTTACTGATCCCAATTATATTGAATTTTGGAAATTTGTACCATCAAACAATTTTCCTAATTTACACGAGTTAGCTCTGAGATATTGTTGTAGATTTGGTTCAACGTACGTTTGTGAGCAAATGTTCTCTATTATGAACATAATAAAATCAAAATATCGGTCACGATTAACTGACATGCATTTAAAAAATCTAATTCTGTTGGCTAGTTCCGAAATTAATTCCAATATAGATGAATTAATTAAAAAAATACAAGTTCAAATACCACATTAAATAAGTAACTGTTTAATAATTTGAATTTTAGATAATAAGAAAATCATTAAGTTTTTTTGTTTAACGTTTTTATTTTATTTTTATTAATAATAAAGTAAGTTTGTTGTTATGTTTTACTTATTACGTTATTTTTTAAACCTCCACTATCTTGACTAAACGGAAAAATGTGGAATTTACATAAGAAATACATATTGTACCGTATATTATTAATATATAATATCCATATTAGTATGTCGAAAAATTTTAGTGGCACGCCAAATTTTTTTTGTTCTCATATTGGCACTCGACTTAAAAAGGTTGGCCACCCCTGGTTTAGAACATCGAGATCAATTATGTTATGTGTGTCAGAACCAAAGTTAAAGTGCCTCGCTTTTATGTTTTTTTACGTTTATCAGATCTAATGAGAAATTTTTTTTTTAATAAACGTATTTTAAAAATAAGATATTGTTGTTTGTTGTTTTGTACTTCATACCGCAGAAAAAATAAATACATAACATTGATTACAAAAGAAAAGAAAAAACAATTAGGGTCTTCGAGACCCCACTGTGCAGTCTACGTTACATGGACGAACTAACTAACTAACTAACTGCTGTTCTAAGGTTAAAATGGATTGAGGACCATGGCAGAACCACAGAACACGATTAGTATTCTGTGGCAGAACTTTTCTGGAATGAATGAATCTAAAATTTAATTTTCTTATCAATCTAACGTTGGGCCAACTGAAATGGGAACGGGCTTTTATATCGTACCGACTATCGTAAAGCATAAACCACGGCTCACTGACAGTACTTGGAATACAATGAAAATAAACTTATTTTAAAGTAAAATTGTGGCTTATTTAATTTTACTTTTACTAATTATTGCAATTAGTACAATACATCTTTCCAGTAAAAGTATAATTGTTTACATTCTTAATATTATTTTTTATTTGCTGAGAAGAACATTGCTCTGACTATTAATTTCTTATAAAACTTTTCCACTATAATGTTTTGACGTCTCTGTATTTATTTCTGTATCAATAAAAGTGCACAAAAATATCGATCCTTGTTTCGCTTAATGAAGGTATTTTCCATTTCAAGTAAATATTCAATGCGTAGGTTGTCTCTTTACTGTAACGTGTTTTTTTTTTCAAGCTGGTCAAGAGGAAAATTTATTTCACATATTCTTTTGAAAAACATTCGTTAAAAACTAAGGCTTCTCCCAGATTTATAAAAAACAAACATTTTTCATTTTAGATCTAAATAACATTGATCTTTCATCTACAACGCTAATACTATGTTTAACTAAACCTATATAAAATAAACTTAGTGTAAATTTAACTCCTTTTTAATTAATATCATTAGCATCAAGCAAATCCCTAATTTATTGAAAAAGCCTTAGAAGCCTTAGAAAGTATTAAAGCAGAAGAATGAAAAAGAACTAATTACTTCAACATCTTCTACGACATTTTCTACACAGATGCTTATAATAGGCTTCGTATAGATCAATCCTGCAGCTGTTGGATTGCTGTGACTTCAAATATAAATCTAAACAAATCTTGCACTTTACGATTTACCTGGATACATACTGGAGAACTCCCTTTATTCTTGTGTTAACTCATATCCAGGAAATAAAAGGAAATATCCTTCACCCCATTCGTCTAGTACTTTCTTCATTATTATTTAGAATATATGCTATATAATAATGGTGATGGTGCAGCCCTGCCCTAGTTCCTTTTTTTTTAACGCATTTGAATATATTCAGCGAACTTTAACTTTGTCTGAGTTTTTATTATACAGATTTCTTATTAGGTTTACTAGATGGTTAGGAACTCTCATATGTCCCATTATACTCCAGAAGGGATCCCATTTTACTGAGTCGAAATCCTTTATGTAATCTACGAAACAGAGCAACATTTGTATATTGTATTCCTCCGCTTTTCCTATTATCCGGTGTTCAATATCCGTTCACCCTTCCTTTTCCTGGTACTAACCTTCATTGTTTTCCCGAATTGTTCTTCGGCTATCTTTGAAAGTAAAAAGTTCTTTAGCCGTTCATTGATTATATGTAGTAGGGTTTTGCTTGCACGAGGAATAAGGGCAATAGTTTTGTAATAGCTGCATACAGTTAGTGATCTGTTTATTGATAGGGATAAAGATTGATTCGCACCACTCATCAGGCCATTGACCTATGATCTAGGTACATTATATCTTACTTGCTAAGTTACGTTTGTTAAGGAATTAGAAAAGAGGTTTACAGTGGATTTGAAGGTTAATAATGTCTTTAATATTGTTTGAATATCAAGCTGTTCCGTGGTTGTGTGGATGCGTGTGTGATAAACTTCTTTACCACGGAAACAATAATAAAATTAGTAAAATTGAATGAAACGTAGAAAAAACTGTTAATAATATTTATTTTGTAAAAAGTAATTAATTCTCGAAGGGACTTTATTTTTTGTTTATGTATCGCGGTTCGTTGTAAAGGGTGTCTTAAAGATTACTGAAAACTCAAACTAAACTCAGAACACGCGTTCTTTGATTTTAAAAGCCAGACGACAATAAACTTTTATTATAGGGCTGGTCGCTATATATTATATTTCGTTTCCCATAAAAAAAGCAACACACTCAAAATGTATAATTAAAGTGTCGAGCATATTTAATATCTGTAGTAATTAAATAAATATATCGAGGAACACATTTCTATGTCTTATGTGTATAACCAAATGCGAAAATGTAAATTTTAATATGAGATTGTTTCATTAAATTTTTGAATACAAAAGTTTAATTATTCGTAATTAGCTAGTCGCTACAAAGGTATCGATTGTTTCTATTAGCACATGTTTTATTGTTACTGGTGCACTATTTTGGTGCTTGTGTATGAGTACTGAGATGTTCCTGAGTAAGTGTCTAACCAAAGACAAGATTGGATAACTTGGTGAGATCTGTTGATTTAATGTGGGTTCCATGGACCAGCATGTTATTTTATCTCTCTCTTGGTTTGCTTGTAGATGTCTTCCATTTTTTTTTTCATTAATTGAGAGTCATCGATTTTAATAGTTACTTTAAATCTGAGGCTGGAATTGAATGTTCTGCCAATGTAGGTAATTACGCAGCTATGTAAGCCCATTAATCAGCGTTTTCATTTTCCTCGATTCCACAATGAGAGATAACCCATAGGAAAACTATTTTTTATTTTGTTTGATGGAGACTGTGCAATATTTTTTTGATTAATATGGCTATATTGTTGTTCGTGAAGATTTGATGTATGAGTCTCAGTAAATTGAGTGAGTCAGATATTATTAAAGAGTGTTTGGTTTGTGCTCTGGAAATGTATTTTAACGCTTGTATTATGGTATCAAGTTATCCATTTAAGATACCGTATGAACTGAGAAACTTAAATAAACATTTGGTATTGTTGTTTATGAATACTGCTGCTGCTACGTCTTGGGAAGATCTAGATGAATCAGTGGTGTGTATGTAATTTTTGTAATTTGATACTATTGGTTTGTTAATGTCCATTCATTAAACATAT
Source organism: Diabrotica balteata (assembly GCA_918026665.1). Taxonomy (NCBI): domain Eukaryota; kingdom Metazoa; phylum Arthropoda; class Insecta; order Coleoptera; family Chrysomelidae; genus Diabrotica; species Diabrotica balteata. The sequence goes on from OU898285.1 coordinate 72,557,316, forward strand.
TGTGGGAAAATTTTGGAGATTTAACGTTGATATGTAGCGGTGAATTCTAATATAAAAAGGTGGTGGGGAATCTTTGCCACTGCTTCTAAAGACTCCGCTGCTATGTCATCTATATCCGGAATTTTTTGTTTCTTATTTAATTAAAAACCTGCTTTACTTCTTCTTCTTTTTCTTCTTCTTTTTATATAGACATTACTCCATCGTTTTCGTGGTATTCCTACTCATCGTCTTCCTATTGGGGAAGCGTCTTTTATCGTCTTTACTACATTTGTTGTCATGCCGTTTTTTCGGCGTTGTTTTTAAGCTTTCGCTATATAACCCTAAAGTCAGTGTATAAATAAATGGTAATTTACATTTTCACACGTATCTTCCCCTTTACAATCAAAATCAGTTAATCAAAGCATTAGTTTTATCTCACAACTTTCTGAAAAACCGAAAAACCCCGTTTTCTCCATGTTTTTACTACATAACCTCAAAAGACTCTGAAAAATGAATCGTGAATTAGAACGCACTTGTACACTCAAAAGTTGTAGAATTAAAAGTTAGCGAATATATCTACATAACGTGATATTATATAACAATGTACATGCATTTATACACAAACGCATATCTATATAGTTCCATGACTTTTGAGATCCGTTTTTTTTTTTTAGCATGCTGTAGGAAAAAGATAATAGTTTTAATAACTTGTTTCGATTGTAAAGGTAAGAATACATATAAAAATATGAATTATCATTAATTTAATTTTTTTATTTTAAAAAAACTGATATTATTGTATCTTATGGCAGTATAAATAAATTTTTTGTTTTCTATGTAATACTTATTTTTTTTTGTTTTGTTCCTAGGCCCATACAAGTTATTGTTAAGGGGTGGGGGTGCTTCAGAAAAATGCCAAAAAAAGCAGTTTTTTCGATTTTTAGGCATTTTCCACGTTGAAAATGATAATAATACCTAGGCCATTCGAAAGAACGGGAAAAAAAACATAAAAAACATTGTTTTAAAGTTGGCCAAAAATTTCCGACATAACCTAAAATATTACTGAAAATTTTAAATATTTTTCCTTGGCTCAATTTTCAAGCTAAAAATCTGAAAAAATCAGGTAGTATTGTATTATTAAACTAGGCTTTCATGAATTTTTTCAGATTTTTTGCAGCAATACAGCGTCTAAAAAATTTTTTTTTCTTTAAATACGTTTTTTTCCATAGCGAACCCCCAGAGGCACCTAAGGACTTGAAAATTTAACTGAGTGAGTTTTTAATTATGTCCTTTCGAATGGCCAGGCCCAAAACTAAATTGAGCATGGTGCAATTTTGACCATCTTATCCCGCTATAGCCTTTATCTCTAATACAGTTGTTACTATCATCAGTTGTTAAAGATAACACTGGTTCAAATGGAGTTTTAATTCGTTTGGCATCAATGATGTTAAATCTCTTTGAGATTTAACTTCTATTTCTATTTTTCCTTGAATTATTATTCTCACGATGTTGAATCTTTCGCCTCTCATTACATGTCTGAGATATTGTAATTTCTCTCTCTGTCTATTCTCCTTAACACTTCTGCATTCGTGACTCTATCTACTCATGGAATCCTTAACAATCTTCTAAATGTACACATTTCAAACTCGTTAAGTCGATTTATTGTATTCTGGTTTAATGTCCATGATTCAGCTCCATAGTAGAGTACACTGTGTACATAGCATTTAATTAGCCTTATTCTGAGGGCCAATGTCAGATCTTTGCTGCATATAATCATTTTCATTTTCACGAAGTTGGCACCTGCTTTTTCAATTCTGACTCTTATCTCTGCAGTATAATCGTTATTTTATGTGATTATCGTTCACAAGTACGTATATCTTTTTACTCTCTCAATCTGCTGGCCGCCTACCGTCAATATTTCATTTGTATTGTTGTTCTTGCTAATTTTCATGAATTTAGTTTTTTTGATGGTAAGCGAGAGTCCGTACTATCCACTATATCTTAATATTTTGTTCATTATTCTTTCTAAGTCTTCCAAGTTGTCGGCTATTAAGACTGTATCGTCGGCATACCTAATGTTGCTTTTTCTCGAAAGTTTAATATTGTCAGTTCGGACGTTTTTACTTAGCAAGGCAGTGTTACCAACATAACTTTCCATGTCCCACAGTTTTGTTTTAATTGAATCGGTAGAAATCACAACTCCCGAATGTTCAATCGCCATTATCATTGGTGAAAAACGATCAGGTAATCCCTTCAAAAGTAGTAATAAAAGCTATGGTCAATATTTTTTTAATTTTCAACTCCCTGTATTTCTGATATGATCAGAGTTTTACCTGAGCATTTTCCTTCAAACGTGTTATTTTGAAGCAGAGTTTATTCCATGTTCGATTCTCAATGGTACACCCTGTACACAAGAGCACGTGATGTAAGTATTGACACAATTATTAGTCTCACCTACAGGAACGCTATCACTTAAGATTAGATTGTGACTTTTCTTGTAAATAAAATTAAAGTTCAATTAAATATTAGTGTCTATTAGTGTTTACAGCAATATTTTATAAAAATTCCTGACCGTTGATGGTGACCTTAGATATGTAGGAGGAATTTATAAATAATATGCAATATTTTCTAGACTTTAAAAAATATTGTTATTTTCACAGATATTAAGAATAGATTTGTTTATATTTTTCTAGTTTGTTTGTTATAAAGATATAGTGAAAATAAAGATTAAGTTACTTAAAGTTTATTATAAAAAATTTAATTATTTAAGTATGTTATTTACGGACCGATTGAATTATGATTAGGTATGTATTGATATTCACGAGAATGAATGTCATTATATTCTCAAAATAAAACGTCTGCGTATAATACATTAATAATATCTAATTGATGTTATTTATAATAACAATAATAAATAGTACTAACCTACTTTTTCCAAAATAATATTGGTCTTCTTTATTGTTATTTTTACTGTTTTTGATCCAACTAAGTTAATAGTAGCGTTAATGATTTAAATATTTAGCCCAGGCTGTGGAAAAAATAGGGTGATTTTACACTGTAATCCAGGAATTTATGTAATATGGCTTAGGTCAGGGGTCTCCAAACTTTCCAGCCTTAGGGCCATACTGATTACTCCAGTAAGTTCCGAGGGCCAAGATGGCAACACTATATTTTATATATATTTTTTTTATATTTTATTATTATTTATATATTTTATATATTTCTGTATTTTATGTGTAATAGAATTTTGCTGAAGTGTGGATCATTTTTTGTAAAATAACAAATAATTTAATTTTTTGTAAGTGTGGTAAGCTGTCAACATTAATAAGTATGTCAAATATTCACCTATTTTTGATATATTTTAATTTAATACAAGGTAGACATAAACAAACAAAATATTTCCACCAGTGGAAATCTCCAATATCTCCCGAGATTGTCCACTAATAACATAATTATTCTTTCTACTATTTTTCAACGCCATCGTTAGAAATTGTCACAAACACACTTAACTATCCGAAATAATAAGAAGTCTGAAAAATAATAGCCGCAAATCACTTAAGTGTTACGCACCTGATAACTAGGAGGAGACTTAAGAACCCACTTAAGTGGGACGAGTGCGAGGACGAAGCGATGACAATAGTAGCATAACTACAAGTCAGTTCCTATGAAACTGTTGTGAAATAAAATAGGGCGTACCTCCTTAAAACAAGTTTGTGCGTGTAACAGTATTTTGATTTGATTTGAATTGTTGCTTTTGTGTGTGATTTCAGTATTTCGTAATTGAGTCCAGTAACAAGGCGCTATGTTTGATTTGCAATGAAAGCATAGCCGTTCTTAAAGAATATAACATGAAACGTCATTATGAAACAAAACATTCTCAAAATTACTCAAAATATACAGGAATTATGCGGACAGAAAAATTCGAAGCTTTGAAGTGCGGATTGAAATCGCAGCAATCTTTATTTACAAAAGTCAAAACTGAACAAGAGGCGGCACCTCGTGCCAGCTTTTGTGTGGCTCTTGAAATTGCAAAACGTGGAAAACCATTCACCGATGGAGAAATGATCAAGGAATGCATAATTGCAGTAGTCGAAGAAATGTGCCCTGAAAAGGTAAATTTATTAAAAACTGTCAGTATGTCAGCAAACACTGTGGCTCGAAGGGTAGAAAACATCGCTGAAAATATATCCTCTCAACTGTTCGACAAAAATGAACATGTTGAGTGGTTTTCTTTGGCCTTGGATGAGTCAACGGATGTGTCAGATACTGCTCAGGTGTTGATTTATATTAGAGGAGTAGATAAAAGCTATGAAGTGCACGAAGAACTTCTTGATATGTATAGTATTCATGGCACAACTACTGGTACCGATATTTTTAAAGGAGTTGAAACGGCCATTAATAAAAAGAACCTTCGATGGAAAAACTTGAAATGTATTACAACTGATGGAGGCAAAAGCATGAGTGGAAAAGATAAAGGAGTGGTCGCTCTTGTGTCAAAGGCTGTAGAAAATGACGGCGGCTCAAAACCATTAGTCTTACATTGTATCATTCATCAACAGTCTTTGTGCGGAAAATGTTTGGATATGTCTGACGTTCTGAAACCAGTCATATCAACTGTTAATTTCATCAGATCTTTTGGGTTGAATCACCGACAATTCCGACAATTTATTGCAGAGATTGGAGAAACAGACTTACCTTATCATACTGCCGTACGCTGGCTTAGTTGTGGAAAAGTCCTTCAGCGCTTTTTTGAACTTCGAGCAGTGATCGAAATTTTTTTGAATGAAAAGCACCGCGCTCTTACTGAATTACAAAACAACGCATGGCTATGGAAGTTAGCATTCTATGTTGATTTGACAAAACATGTGAACGAACTGAATTTGAGATTGCAAGGAGAAAACCAGCATCTTCCTGATTTATACACTAATATCAAGTCATTCCGGATAAAATTGATACTGTTTCAATCACAACTACGAAGTAAATGTTTTTCACATTTTAAAACATGTGAAATATTCAGCCACACTACTGAGACTGAGTTTCCTATCGATTTTGCAATCGAAACTTTGAGTGCTTGTGAAGATAAATTTTGATACTCGTTTCTCGGACTTTGATGCCATTGGGAATCAAATTAAGATTTTTCAGAATCCTTTTAATGCTGACATTGAAACCCTAGCCCCGGAACTTCAAATGGAAATGATTGATCTTCAGTGCAGTGATATCATTAAGAACAAATATGAAAACTCATCTTTGTTGGAATTTTATAAGAGTCTTCCACTGACACAATTTGATAATTTGCATAAATTTGCTCGTGGGCTGTTTTCCGTTTTTGGTACTACTTATTTGTGTGAGAAAACCTTCTCCAAAATGAAATACACAAAAAATGTATACAGATCTAAATTAACTAACGAGCATCTTAAATCTCTTTTAATAATTGGTACAAGTAAAATTAGTCCACAACTACAAACTATTGTCGGTGGAAAATCTCAATTACATACATCTCATTAGCATTTCATATGTCATGTTTGTTATAAGGTATGTGTTGTTCATTACTTACAATGTATAAAATGTTAGTTGAATTCATTTCAATAATTTGTTAGTTATTATATGCTGAAGTTAAATTTACTGCATAAATTATACATGTCTTTACTCATTACCATTCTGTGTTTCTTTATCCAACTTATCACAAACATTTTATTTGCTATAAAAAATATTTGTTCTCTAAAAGGAGTTTTCAAGTGTTTCTCCGCGGGCCGGACAAAATCTGTCTGCAGGCCGGATGTGGCCCTCGGGCCGTAGTTTGGAGACCCTTGGCCTATGTTATAAAGGGCAACCTCAGGAGCAATCGCCCAGTTCATTCAACAAAAAATTTTTGGTTATTGTTTATTTATGAGCGTTTATAGGGCAAAATACGTATTTTTTGAGTTTTTTTTTTTCATTTTTTGCCCAAAGTAAGTATTGTAATGGGTAATTTCTGTATAGATTATGAAAGTACTATAAAAAAACCTTCAATTTGAGCCGTATACGTTTAATTTAATTTATTTGTTATTGCAAAAATGACGAATGAAGGTCAAAATTGAAAAACATAATATTTATTGCAAAATTGCTTTTTTTATTTCAAATATATTACTTCCAAGCCATAAAATTACGAATCGAATGAGCCGTAGTAGGCCTAGATCGCTTAATTTGTTGCTGAGATACGGTAATTAGTTTATCCCACGACCGTTAACATTGAATGCTCATAGGATTGCCAAAAAAATGGTACAGGGCTAATTCTTGTTTCATTCTCTTCCTGAAGTCGTAAATTTTCATATTCCACTGGAAAATAATGAAAAAAATTTTTTACCCGTAAAAAACAATTAATTAAACGGAAGAAAGGGCAAAATATTTGCAAACACCACAAACACAATCAGAGGTGCAAGTACATACAATAGCTTCCTCAATTAGGATTGACGACAAAGAAGTAGCACGAGTATGCCAAACATTAAAGAATAGAAAATCACCAGGCCCTGGCAATATTCCACCTGAGCTACTCAAGTACGGTACAAGCAAATTATATAAACAGCTAGCCAGCCTTTTCCAAAAATGTATTAATGGAGAGAGTATACCGGAGTGGAGGACATCGTATATCACGACAATACATAAAAAGGAAAGTAAAGATGTATGTGACAATTATCGAGGAATCGCAGTCCTTAGCACCGTCTCAAGAGTTTACGGGAAACTCATTAAAAAGAGAATGGAAGATGAATTCTGTGATATGGAGGCCGAAGAACAGGCCGGCTTTAGAGCAGGCAGATCTACTATTGACCATCTGTTTACTCTTACCCAACTAATCGAAAAAAAAGTAGCACGAAATCAACCAATACATCTCCTCTACGTGGACCTTAAAAAAGCTTATGATAGTGTACCACAACAAAAACTCTGGGAAGCTCTCGAGAAAACAAATATTAGTGTAACCTTAATCAAGGCTGCTCAAGACCTCTATAAGAACAACACAAGTAAAATAAAGAAAGGCCAGGAGGTATCCAAGGGTTTCACTCTTAGCAAAGGACTCAAACAAGGATGCTGCTTGTCTCCTACTTTGTTCAAGATCTACTCAGAGCAAGCTCTGAAGACGTGGAAAAGAAAATGCAGAAACATGGGAATCCCTCTAAACGACGCAATATTGTACACACTGAGTTTTGCAGATGACCAGATAGTGATGGCCCAAGATTATGAAGACCTCGAATATATGACCCGTAAACTTATCGAAGAATACGAACTATGGGGGCTAGAAGTAAATATCAAGAAAACTGAATACATGTGCATTGGGGGAATTGAACAAAATCTAATCTTGGAAGAAATACAGCGAGAAATAAATCACTGTAAAAAATACAAATATTTAGGCATGCAAATAACCAACGATGGCAAATTAGACGAAGAAATTAAACATAGAAATAACCAAGGAAGACAAGCCATTAGACAATTAAACAGTGTACTATGGGATAAAACAATCTCAAAAGAAATAAACACAAAATCTATAACAGCATTATAAAAAGCATCATTACATATGGAAGTGAGGTATGGCCACTGAAAGGAAAAAACTTAAAAGCATTAGAAGCAACAGAAATGGACTTCTGGAGACGAGCGGCTGGAAAATCAAGATTAGACAGAGTTAGAAACGAAAGAATACGAGAAATTATGGGTGTTAAACACAATTTAACAGAGGACATCAGAGTAAATCAACTAAGATGGTATGGACACGTCCAAAGAATGGATGAACACAGAATACCAAAGAAAGTATTGAACTGGACACCGCATGGAAGAAGAAAGCAAGGTAGACCCAGATTAAGTTGGAGAGAAGGAATCGATAAAGACTTAAGGGAGAAGGGAGTTGAAGAAAACCTCTGGAACGACCGAGATAAATGGAGACTGGAAATCAGAAGACGGCGTAGAACGTTATAAACTGATTGATATAAAAAAATAATAAAAACAATTATTTTAGAGCTCTCCCTAAGTACCCTACAAATTTCTGATTTGCCGATTATTTTAGCTAGCTTTGAGAAAAAAATTAAAAAAAAAGAGTTTTCTACGACCAATAAGAGCCGAGTTAGCATAATTTTTTTTGTCTCCCATATCTCCTCCATTTCCGATAGCTCCTATTACAATTTCATCCTCTTCTGGGGCTTTGATATTTTTCATTTTTCTTAACCCTAGTCGAATCTCATCTAGCTTTATTTCTGGCATTAGTTCAGAACCTTGATTTATGATCTTTGAAAGGACTGTTTGTATTCCTGTTCAATCTTCTCGTTTACTTCCATGTAATTCCTTGTAAAACTCTTCGACGACCTGTATTAACTCGTCTTTACGTAATATTATTTTATTTCCCTTGTTTCTTAATTTATGAATTTTCTATTCGTTAGCTTTCTACGGAGAACTTTTAGACTGTTATTTTGCTGTATAGTACGTTTATTATTATCAGTTTTAAATACCACATGATTCTGCTCGATTTTTACTAATTTTTCTCCTCTCAACTAACCTGTGGTAACTTAGGTTAAAATAAAAAAAGTAATTTTTAAATACCCCTGTATACTACAAAGCTTTTCCAATTCATTTACCACCTTCGCAATTATTTACCCCTATATAAAAAGCCAATAATTCTGCTAGGTTGAATTTTGAACTAAAAAACAAAATTATAAAAGATATTTTTAATAATTTTATTGTATTGTACTTTTACTTCAACATTTTACTTTTTTTTTGCTATCTTCTTATTTTTCACCTAACACACTGGGTATAAATTCCTCACTTTACGTTTTAATTTTGGGGGCGTAAAGTCGTACTCTTTCGTCCGGTATAAAAAATGCACGTTTTCACATTTCAAGAGTTGAAAATCAACTATAGACGTAATCGTGCATAGATGAATGTGTACTGGTATTTACTATTAAAAATTACCTTAAAACTATTGTACTCAGCATAAAAGACACTCAGAGACAGTAAAGAGACACTATATTTGCAATTTATTGCCAAAGTTAAATAATAGTGAAGAGGGCGGTATCAATCTAAAACCCGATTAAGACTACAGCCCCCACTACTTGATTGGCGGTACACTTCGCTCAGGTCTATGGATGTTCCCAATAAATACTTTCTTTCTTTCTTTCTCCCCTTCCTTTTACCCTATGAGGGTGTCGGATTTGGGCTAGCTATTTTAATTTCCATTTACCCACCTCTTCGATTCTTTTTTGTTTCCTGCCATTATTTTCAATTCAATGTTTCAATGTTTTTTGCTTCATAAACTTTTCTTGTTATTTTATTGGATTGCATCCTCATCAGATGCCCATACCCGTTCATTTGTCTCTTTGCTATTTTGTTCATTATCGGTTCCTAGTTGGCCATTCTCCAATAGTCTCGCTGCTTAATCTATCCCATTTTGTCTTTCCAAGTATCATTCTTAGATGCCTCATCTTCATTGCGTTTATCCTGCTCTTATGTTTTTCCAGAATTGTCCAGTTTTCACTTGCATAGAGCACAGTCGTTATCACTATTGTGTTATATATTTTTATTCTTGTTTTTCGTATAAGTTCTCTTTTTCCCATTATACCCAATAAATACAACTCTTTTAATCTTTTACCAATAGGTGCGCAAGGCGTACCGAACCTCCTTTACAATTAGGTAATTAATGTAATAGACATAATAAAATTATTTCAATTTGAATATTTCTCACCTGGTAATTATTCTGTGAAATATAACAATTTCATTGTATTTGCTAAAACCTACAGTATTGTGCGAATTAATGGAATCACTGTGAATTTGTTTTCATTTTTTCAATATTCACAGTTGGCAACACTACCTACACAGTTGACAGCTGACCAAGCATTGAAAACATAACCTTACTGTGTGTTGGTGTGTTTGAGGTTTTAGGTAATTTCTTACCAAGCTTGTGTTGTTTTGGGGGATTTTGTACTATTTTGTGTTGTTTTTGGTTTTATTCCAACATGGATATTACGCCTAGGAAGCGTGAAAAGATTGTCACGTTGAGTGAACACACTAGTATGTCACAAAGAGAGATTGCTAGAACCTGTGGAGTGAGTCAGGGGGTAGTAAGCAAAATTTTGACGCGTAAACGAGAAACGGGATCAGTGGATGTGAAAAGGTTAGGAAAATGTGGAAGAAAGAGAAAAACAACACCAGCAGATGATAGATTTTTACTTCGAAAGAGCAAATTGGACCCAAGAAAATCAAGCCAAGACCTACAACAAGATCTAGCAGCATCAGCTATAGTGATTTATGACTCAACTGTTCGTAGAAGACTTTTGGAGAATGGTAGAAGGGCAATTCGTCCAAAGAAAAAACAGCTTCTAACTGAACGAATGAAGAAACAAAGGCTACTGTGGGCCAAAAAATACTCTAATTGGACTGTAGGCCACTGGAAAAAAGTCCTATTTACAGATGAAACCCACTTTATAGTTTAGGGACAGCGGTCGAAATTCGTCAGGAAGTCTGACAATGAAAAGCTTACACCATCTCATATTGATCAAACCGTAAAACATCCAGTCAAGAAAATGTTTTGGGGATGTTTTTCATACATTGGGGATGGATCTTTGGTGCCAATTGAAGGCATGATGAACAGCCAAAAATACAAATCCATGTTGGAAAAGTATTTGGACAAACAACTCCAAAAATGTCAACCCCAAGGAGGAGCGATTCTTCAACAGGACTCTGCTCCCTGTCAGAAATCAAAGGAAATGATGGCATTTTTCAAAAATAAGAAGATTAATGTTTTAGATCGGCCCGGTAATTCACCCGACCTCAACTTCATTGAAAATTTATAGGCCATTTGCAAAGCTAGACTGCAAAAAATCGACTGTACCACTAAAACAAAAATGATAGAAGCGGCCATTCAGGTTTGGTATCGAGATGAAAGGGATATCTGACAACTGCCAGAAACTCATAGAATCTATGCCAAAACGGGTAAACGCAGTAATTCCTGCCAAAGGGGGACATATTTCCTACTGAATGATGTAAGTTTACCTTTATAGTTTTGTCAAAATATAATTTTTTACTAAATAAATTGTTTTTTCATTAAAACAGCCTATGATTCCATTAATTCCCACAATACTGTACTAAAGCCATTTATAAACTATATTTTCTAAGAAATATATGGCCGAAGCGAATTTTTCTGAGATCATTTTCTTTAGGGTATTAAAATCTGACAGCCGCCCGCTGGAGCGAACTAGTATATGCCCGAAGAAGACGACCTACCCAATAGGTAAACTTTTCTCAACTAAAAGTAATAACACTAATAGTAACTTTAGTCTAACTGGACTAAAAAGGTAATGAAGGAGAAAATAAATAAACTCAATAAAATAAAATATTTAATTTTAGTATAAAAATAATTATTACAAAATAAATAACCCCTAAATATATTTATTATATACATAAATACATGTCTATGTTCTATTGCTAAAAAGACCCTTATTTTATAACAAAAACTTAGAATTATTTTATAATTCAGCCTTACTTAGATATAACCACGGACAATTGATGCAGTTAAACCGCCCCCTCCCCAGGGCCCTATTCCGACACTGTTATTCACAAATTTTAAAGACTCAAAATTGAGGTAGCATCATAAAAAAAATTCGGCGCCCAACCAAACGCCCTACTTATCTACTTTTTATCGTGACATAATCTGTATAATTTATATTGTATTTTTCACAATTTTTTTTTAAATTGAGATCTCCCAGAAATCTCCTTTACAACAATACTAATTATATTTCAGTCCTCAAGCTTGAAGGTGCGGGTAACTAAAATAATTCTATATTTTTAAATAAGTACACCAAATAGCTGCCAAGACTTTCACTATACGAAAAATCTTTTATTATGCCTAATGTTTATCCAAAATCGGAAGAAAATGTTTTAAACGGCATTTGAGAAAGTTTGAAAATCTCTGACGTAGTACTTAATTTGACTAAAGTATGGTTAATCTTTACATCTTCTTTATGACAAGTGAAATTGAGAAAGAATTTGGCATTCATTTTATAATGAAATTGTATTCTTAAGTACATATACTTCTCTTTTGTAGTTCTCATTTCTTTATTTAATTGATTATTTATCTTTCAGTTCATTAAGATTACAATTATAAATGTTTAAGAATTAAATACTAGGAATTACCTTTCCTAATAACCTTTTCTAACATTGGTGTATTCATAATTCACAAAAAGTATATCTACTATGAACAATTTCATTACAAATATTTTATACGAGTCTCGTTAGTAACGTATCGAACTATACAGGGTGTTTAAAAAAAGGTAACATCATCTCTAGGATAAGTAAAAAACTGAAATATAATTGGGGCTTACTTAGTAAAAAAATTTGTGACGCCATCTTTTAGGACGTTGAAAAAAAATGTTACAATTTTTTTACGATTGTGGCAACATTGTAATTCAATTTTATAAGACGATGTTTTGTAAGCTGATACATCCTATGAATTTGTTTTTATAACTTACTCTCATAGAGGGCGCTAGTTACACGGTTCGTACGTTCGTACCAAGTATTATTCAACATAACTTTTTACGGTTAAAATTGTTAATCAAAATTCCAAGTGAACCTAAACATCACACAATTTTACATACCAAAGGCACTCTTGGTAAAACTCGATACTCTATACCGCTTTTTGAATATTTGATTTGAAAATTATGAAGTAATAACCTTGTTCATGAATGATCCGAAAAATTTTAAAAAAATTGTCGTGGCCGAAAATATTGATTGTTCCAATTTGTTTAAAAAAAATTGAACAACTTTTCGTCTGGTCGATCTCTTGAACCTTATCTTGGGGTATCTCATGAAAGTGATTATTAAAAAAAATCTCATGGGAAGATTTATCTGAATGAACCCGAGCTTTTCACCTTGTCTAAATATCTATAAGGATGTCTAGGTTTCCAACCTTAAGTCGTTTGCGATTTTTTAGTATGTTTGGTGAATACATATTAAAAGAGAATATAAAACCAGATTTGAGTCCGTAAATGAACCACATTGTGGTGTATTAATCGGAAAAGTTGACATATTCATACATGACATAAGTTTATATGACATAAGTTTATATAAAAAAAATGGATTTTGTAAATCAGTTTACTCAATAAATTCTTGTGTTAGGATAAATATATTTTGATTACAATACAGTTTTCTAACCTTTTAATTATTGATCAACTGCCTTTTTATCATCAAAATAATCACTCAAAACCACTGAGCCTTTTTTTGGACCAGGTAAATAATGACATATAAAGTCTTTATTTATGCAAATTTTACAGTTGCAACCAATTACAGCACATTGCAAATTTCATAGCAATTTGGTTTTTTTCATACTATTTCATTAGAAAACGACATTCCTGACAGAAAAAACCGAACTTTTTAATACAATGCAATGTAAATTGCAGCAGAGTAGGACTCGATGGCAGACATGACACTTTGACAATGTGGAGGGGGTAGCTCAATATTGCTGCCATAAGTCCTGACATATGGAATTGCACAATGGGCTTTCAATAACAACATAGTCCACACACTTCAAGTGAATCTGAGAGCTATGGAAAGGAGAACGCTATTTACATCTATATTGATACATTGTGGATATTATATTTTGTTATATAATTATATGTATCTATAGCATAGTAATTCATCACTGATAATAGTTTTCCAATAGCCATATTGAAATATGGTAATAATAATTGTAACTAATTTATTAAATTAAGGAACTATTTTGGAAATTCATTTTTTATCAAGAAACCAGGTACGTCAACTGTCAGTAAATATTTTCTACCACATAATAGAATACAACTTAAAAATTATTATCTGAGCTTAATCTTCTAGAGTGGGCGATGTAAAAATAGAAATGATGAGCCTGTCACCACTATAAAAACTATTACTGCAATTGCAATTACTTGTCTTGTTACTCGGCATAAGCCATTCGTTAGCTGCAGTGGATCTGATTATCCAAGTAAATCTACTTGGATAATCAGATAGTGCTTGTGATCACAGTATAACAATTATTAATGGCTTTGTGGAGAGTATTTAAAGTAGACAACATACATATTTAAGTTTTATATACTTTTGTTCAATATAATAAATAAGTTCATATGATTTACCCATATTATAAAACTCAAATAATAATTTTTAAGTTATAGAATACCAGAAACTTTAGCTGCTTATCCAATAGTGCTTGGTAATGGTTTGAGATTAGCTACAGAACTAATTCTCCTAGTTTTAATTCCAGTCAGTCTTCTCTCGATATCAGCTAAGCTGATTCCTCTGGTTTCTGGCACAAATAAGAATGCGAAGAATAACGATAAAATAACAATAAGTCCATACATCCAGAAAGTAAAATGAGTTCCTATGCCTTTAATAATGAGCAAGAACGTCTTGGTTACTATAAATGTACATGTCCAATTGAAAGCAGTAGCAATAGATGCTGCGGGGCCTCTTATTTTAGCTGGTAATATCTCTCCCATCATCAGCCAAGGAATGGGACCGTAACCCAAAGAGAACCCAAGAACATATACCATGAAGCTAATGAGGGGTAACCATCCTAACTCCGATAGATTAGTATGTGCTACATCTTTCAAATAGAAATATATTCCAAGCACAACTAACGACACTATCATGGATAGACTTGAAATATATAACAAAACTTTTCTGCCCAACCTATCGATTAGCATCGCGGCAATAAAAGTTGATACAAAGTTAACCACACCAACAATCATTGTACAATATTTCTCGTCTAGACTTGATCCTGATTCTTTAAAAATTTTTGTTGTATAGAAAATAACCGCGTTTATGCCACTAAATTGCTGGAAGAACATTAAACCTAAGGCTACGACTAGAAGCTTAATATTTTTCTTCGAAAGGAGATCTAAAATATTTGCATTAAGCTCGTTTGATTCCTGCTGTATTCTTTGAAGATCTGCGAACTCTTTTTCGATGTCTGAATTTTTTCCACGAAGCCATTGCAACGATGATTTTGCTTGGGCTAATTTTCTCTTTCCTAGAAGAAATTTAGGAGTTTCTGGTATAAACCAAATCATCAAAAGAAACGGAATGGACACTATAGCCCCCACTAAAGCAAGTACTTGCCATTCGTAGAATGCTCCTAAGGTAAAGCAAATAAGTACACCTAAATTACCCAGAGCAGTTGGTAAAAGTCCTAGAGATCCTCGAACTTCGGGTTGTAAACTTTCCGCGGTGTAAACAGGAAGCGTTAGGGAGGCTACACCCACACTGAGTCCAATTACTATTCTGCCTATGTAGAGATGTATGTAGTTTGAAGCGAAGAAAACGAGTAGCCACGACAGCAGAAAACATACATTTGTTAACATGATGCTCCATTTACGACCAATGAATTCAATAAGAGTTCCTCCACCGAGACCTCCAAGTAGAGCACCAAGAGGCATAAAACTTGAAATCCAAGACATCTAAAACAAATAATCAGTATTAGTATAAGTCTTTTAATTAACACTAAACGTAAGTAAACTTATTAAATAAATTCAAGTATTTTTCTAAATAGTCATCGAATAAATATATCGAGAACGAAAACTTTTTTTAATATATACAGGGTGAGTCATGAGGAACTTTACATACTTCTACCATATGTAGAGTCCCTCAGGGAGCATATCATGTGTATGAGTGTTTATACTGTAGTGTTTATACAGCTCATTTGATTTTTTTAATTTTTGCAAGATACAGTACACTACTATCAAGCATTCGACTGGTATTAGCTAAACTAAAAAATTCCAGGACTGGCTTTGGAAAAATTAATTTAGGGATTCGTAATAAATATTACACCCTGTATATATATATTTTTTTAAATGCAATAAGTGATTTTCAAACTACATAAACAGCCAATGAAAACGACATATGCGACAATGTTGTCGCACTTTTATTAAATTTTTAGTGAACGATCAAATCTTACCAAAAATAGAACAACCATAATGAAGTATCAAATTGTAAGGTATTAATTTAAACAAATGTTATAAATTTCAAACATTTTAATTAAAATGAGTTCCTACAACATAATCTAATATGTATAAAATTAACATCTTTACTGTCACTTTGTATTATCTCTACGATAGAATCAATTGTTTTTCAATTTTAAATTTTTACTCATACTCATAGATCGTATTGGGGCATTATTTTCGATAAATAATAAATTAAATTGATTAAAAAGTCAAACCTCTTGTATGTGTTAGTTTTTGTTGATAGTAAATGATTAAAATTTTTTGTCAAATAATAATACATTGCATCAACTGTACTAAATAAAAATAAATCTAAAAAAACTTTGATGGCACACAAGGCAAATATCGAACACAGTAGTTAATCAAATCTTGCCCAAGTACTTTCGATCACAAGATCATCCACAGGGGCATTTCGTCAGTTGTGGCCTATCCAGCAGTAATAGAATGTTATAAATGTAAATTGGGACATAACAAATACACTAAACAAAGACAAACAAACACTTTAAAATTTAAGAAATGGAGAAGCTACATTTTATATAGAAGCCGGAAACAGAATGGCTCCAAACCTGGCGGAAATATTGAGATAACATGTCATCTCAATATTTCTGCCAGGCTGGGAGCCATTCTGTCTCCGGCTTCTATATAAAATGTAGCTTCTCCATTTCTTAAATTTTAAAGTGTTTGTTTGTCTTTGTTTAGTGTATTTGTTATGTCCCAATTTACATTTATAACATTCTATTACTGCTGGATAGGCCACAACTGACGAAATGCCCCTGAGGATGATCTTGTGATCGAAAGTACTTGGGCAAGATTTGATTAACTACTTTGTTCGATATTTGCCTTGTGTACCATCAAAGTTCATTTATTCGAACATTCAACCTTATATTGAAATCTAAAAAAGTTTAAAATGAAGGTTGGCGTTGACCGTTTGACGTTTCTTGATATTTTATACCCATTGTCATTATTGTCATTATCAATTGTTATTTATGTGTACAAGAATACATATTTCTTCTGTCATATCTACGTTAAGTACATTGTGTTAGTTTTGGTAGAGCTTTTGTTACTTTCGTTCAAAATGCCACATCAGTTTTCGAGCACAGAATATGCAGACATAATATTTGTTTATGGATTATGTAATGGGAATGGTAGGGCTGCTAGTAGAGAATATCGCAGGAGATTTCCTAATCGTCGAACTCCCAGTCATCCAACATTTGGGTCAGTTTTTAATTATTTGCGAGAAAATAGCACTTTTCCTAGTGGAACAACAGAGCGACATGTAGATGAAGCGCAGGAAGATGACATTATGGACGCCATTACTATGAACACTGCAATAAGCACTAGACAAGTAAGTCGAGAACTCAATGTTACTCAATCAAAAGTAAGTAGAGTCTTACAAAAAAAAAATCTATACCCATATCACATTCAAATGGTTCAGCGACTACATGCTGGAGATGAGATCGATAGGTTGGAATTTTGTAGATGGATTAACAATAATCGACCAACGCTATACAGGACACTATTTACAGATGAAGCCCAATTTACTAGAGACGGGATAAATAATTCACGAAATTCACATGTGTGGGCAGAAGAAAATCCCCATGCTATTCGAGAACGTCGTTCTCAGTTAAGGTTTTCGGTTAACGTGTGGATTGGTGTCATAAATAACCAATTAGTAGGTCCTCACTTGTTTGATCGTCCTTTAACAGGGCAGGTCTATTTGAACTTTCTACAAAATATTTTGCCGAATTTGCTTGCCAACGCGAACGTTGCTATCCGAGGGATGTATTTTCAGCATGATGGGGCACCCCCACACTTTTTACTGGCAGTGAGACAACATCTCAATAACGTTTATCGCAACAGGTGGATAGGACGTGCAGGTCCTATTTCGTGGACTTCAAGATCCCCTGATTTCAATCCCGTTGATTACCATATTTGGGGACGATTGAAGCAACTAGTTTACTCAGTGAATATTAATAACCGACAACAATTAATTGATAGAATTATACATTGTTGTAATACTATTAGAAACGATCCCCAGAGTATCCGTAATTCAATACGTCAATTAACAATTTGGCAACAAAAATGTGTACAGGCTGCAGGGTTCCATTTCGAAAATCTATTTTGAATTATTTTTATTTTGTTACCATTATTGTATCTTTTCCAGTTATAATTTATGGGTTTATCATAACTATGTACATAATTTTAGTTTTTTTTTTAAATTGTTCTTCGTTATTATTAGTAGTTACTGTTTTTTGTTGTGCAGTGACTCAGTTTATCATTTCAATTAAAATGTTTGAAATTTATAACATTTGTTTAAATTAATTACCTTATAATTTGATACTTCATTATGGTTGTTCTATTTTTGGTAAGATTTGATCGTTCACTAAAAATTTAATAAAAGTGCGACAACATTGTCGCATATGTCGTTTTCATTGGCTATTTATGTAGTTTGAAAATCACTTATTGCATTTTAAAAAAATATATATACAGGGTGTAATATTTAATACGAATCCCAAAATTAATTTTTCCAAAGCTAGTCCTGGAATTTTTTAGTTTAGCTAATACCAGTCGAATGCTTGATAGTAGTGTACTGTATCTTGCAAAAATTAAAAAAATCAAATGAGCCGTATAAACACTACAGTAAAATGAAATAAATGGTCAATTACACAAATCACCCTGTTAATTAATAAAGAAGAGGAGTTGACATTTTTTAGTGGCCACATGATATGCTCCCTGAGGGACTCTACATATGGTAGAAGTATGTAAAGTTCCTCATGGCTCACCCTGTATATTGTGGTTAATAGTATTCACAAATGTGTAAAGTCGGATTCGGATTCTGCAAAAAAATGTAAAAAACTGTAATCAGTAAGGTCATGTGGTAAAAATGTGACACTGATAAAAGTGGTGCAAAAATGAGACAGTTAACTCTCTCTCTCTCTCTCTCTCTCTCTCTCTCTCTCTCTCTCTCTCTCTCTCTCCAATGGCGCTACATTGACCTCCTCCAAACTATGCCTCCAACCTTGCGCCGATCTTCTCCAGGTTCTCACGTCTGGCAAATTTTGCGCGTCCGCTGCCACTTTATCCTCCCATCTATTCCGTTGCCTTCCTTTTGGTCTTGGGCCCTGCATTTTACTATCTAGGGCTCTTTTCGGCAATCTTTCTGTCTCCATTCTTACTACATAACCAGCCCAGCGAACTCTCTGAAGTTTAACGAATTCTGAGATCGGTGTCTCTTTGACCAGCTGGTAGAGTTCATGGTTGTACCTGGATCTCCATATTCCGTTTTCGTTAATAGGTCCAAATATTTTTCTTAGGATTTTTCTTTCGAAGAATTTCAGTTTTCTTTTTGTCTTTTCTGTCATCACCCATGTCTCGCATGCATAACATACTATTGGCCTGATAAAAGTTTTGTAGACCCTGATTTTCGATCTCCGGTATTCGCTCCGAGGGTTAAGAAAGTGTCAAAGCAAAATCGACTGACCTGCTCATGGTGGCGATTGTTTGAAATTTTATCAGGACGCTTTTGTGAATGGTACAATGAACATATTCATTGTACCATGGATGTTGATCATTGGTTGATCATGTATATATAACCTCACTTTCGCAGATATTTTAATAAATCTTTATTAACGACAAAACATATTTCTGTTGAACTATAAATGTCACTATAAATAAATAACTAATTAATTCTAAAAATTGTATCCGGATGTTAACACCACAAAATAAAATATTTAAGTTTAACAAAATAATCCCATAAGAATCAATACTAAAACGTCCTCACAAATCTGACAGCGTGTCACGTGACTGTAAATAGAGGGGAGACCCACGGAGCGAATGTGTTTTTGGAGCGGAACACATGATCGAGTGAAAAATAAGCTTTGTTTCCCTTTACTATTCTTCTTTGGAGTTCTGGTTATTCTGTTCCATCCGTGTTTAATGCAACTCTAATTCCGTCCTCTAATTCAACTGTGTGTCTGTTTCCCCTAGCTCTTGCCTGTGTTAAATTTTTTGTCTTTTGAATATTTATTTCTAGTCTGATATCTTTTGTCTTTGTTTTTAATCGTTAATATATTTCTGCCGCCTCTTCTGTTCTGCGAGACATAATGCTGATATCATAGGCATAGGCGGCAATATGTATTGGTTTATTTGTTAGGAGATTACTTTTTCCTATATTCAGCTCTCTTATCACATATTTCAAGGTCAGGTTGAATAGTGTCGGTGCCAGCCCGTCTCCTTGCTTTAATCCTTGGACTATTGTAAAGTTTTCAGTGAGATCATTTTGAACTCTGACAATAGCAACTGTCAGTTAACACTCTCCCCGAAAATAATATTTTAAATTATTTCGTCGTGCGCCAAAACGATTGTAACATTTTTTTTATTATTAATATATTAAATATTTCTAATTCCTTTTACACCCGTGCGATACGCCTATGATCGTGTATCGATAGCAAAATATTGTAGATACCCAGCTAAAATGGAATTCCCTAATTAGGAATGGTTTTTAATCCTTCCGTCATAATATTCATTATGAAAAGAGTATAATGTTTTCCGGTATGCAGTTTCTTTTTCATAAATTGGTAATTTTCGTCGAAGGCCCATATCTTTTGACAATAACTTAATCCCAAGTATTGTCTGTTTCTTATGTCCAATTGTTAATACCGATTATTTTACCTCAAAATTTCCAATAGTCATTAAGGCCTTACCTTCTGAGAAATACATACGACTGTCCGATGATTTTAAGTGGGGGATCGAGCTTCTTCTTCTTTTTGCTTGGATAGTTGGTGAAATTTTTAGGGAACCAATTTACTTCTCGGTGGGCTCTTGTTGAGTGAGGTAATATCTCGTGAGACTTGTTGGTGGGCCGTTGTTGAGTTAAGGCCAATATCTCGTGTTACGCTTTGCTCACTTTATTTCTTATCGTATCGTCTTTGTGAATTATTTTCTAAGTGTGTATACACTTTATATTTGAGTTTTCTTTCGTTAGACTATATTAAATTATTTATAGTTCTACACTACCTTTAATGGTTATTAAATTCAGTGTTTAGTACCAGAAAAGTATTAAATTCAGTGAATTAAGCTGCCTTCGTCAAGATCTACGTAAGTAATCTTTATCTACAATTATCTGGGCGAGTAATATGGTATGGTACCATATCACCTGCCATTATCTGGACGTATCATCTATATCTTCACCTGAAGATTGCCGATTTTTGAATGTAATTGAACCATTCAAGAAATTTCTATAAATATTACCTATGAACATACAAGTCTCAGTTTTTTATTAAATAATAGTGCGAGATAGTTAATTGACTTAGCCAAGTGCGGTTTGGTTTATGTTTTCATTCTTGTAACCTTTTTGTTTTTTTTTTTGTAAATTTAGAGTTAAGTAATTTTTGCTATCTTTTGTATTTCCTATAATTTTTGTTCATTATCTTTCCTATGATATCTCGAGATACGCCAAACTATATTTGTATATGATTGCCTTATATATCTTGGTAAAGGTATTTTTTATTATATTATTGCTTAATTTTATACATATAACACCATTTCATAGTTGTGTATTTTTATTACTTGTGTTGCATTTAGCAGCATCATAATTTTGTGTTTAATATATTGTTATTGTTTTATGCATGTATTTTATTTGTCGGCTCCTAACAAGTTCCCTGATAAAATAATAGCTCTGAACAATTACTATCTTTAAATATTACTATGCTTTTGAACTGTAGAAAGATCAGGCTGATTAAGTTTCGTAGGTAAGTAAGTGTAATACTTAATATATTTATTATTTGTTTATATATTGCGTTGACCAGATTTATTTGATAATTTACTGTTGGTATCTTTCCTTGGGTTTGATCTCTGAACCTAAATATCTTTTCTTATCTCTTTTCTTTTCTAAGGTTTTCTTAATTTTCTCCTTAACCCCAAAAAATTGAGTGGCGCCCTGTTTCTATCTTCTCTTATCTTTGGTAATTTTACCCATCTATCTTTTTGTTTATTTCTGTATCTTTTCTAATATCTCTTATCCTATCTTTACCTATTTCTTCCGTTGGATCCATTCCCGCTTCCAAAAGCTAGTTTCGAACCCACGACTCGCTCTCCACCAACCATCTGGCTGCCGTCCGCAGTGTCTCCATTGGTTATCTTTCTAGCACCACCCAAAAAAGATTTCCGAGGTTACACGATGGTTTTAAATTGTTATTTTAATTTTATTTTAACCCCTTTACTTTCCAATCCCAATTTATTGCAGTGTACATTAATGCTAAACTCACATAAGTACGATTATTATTATAACGTACGCCGAATGTAACATTTATGTACACTTGGTTTTAGGTTTTGGCTGGATGCTGAAAGGCACGAGGCCATAGGAAATTCAAAACGAAGAAGAAGGCTTTAGGTCATTATTTGTTCCACATTTTTGTAACTCATCAATTATGGCTCGCTGATATTTAAGAGAAGCCGAGTTAGAAGAAGAGTTAACTAGTTTCTTCGAGAACTCCGAGGATATAAGTTTTTGGATAACTTGAACATACGCGGTGAAGACATGGATAACTCTGATGCCGACCCACATTATGACGCTTCCTCTGATGGAGAAAGTTCAAACACCCATGGTCTTACTAAATATTAAAAGATGCTTCTGCCCATTAACAAAACGTCCCCGAAAAAACATGGCCAAAAAAATGGTGTCGCAATCAATGATTCTCCATTCCATACCCCTCCAATTAATTCACAGACTAATGTTGTTCCAAATGAAATCGTAGGCTTCCACGGCCAGAGTCAGAATTATAGTTTATTCGTCTTCCGGGTTTGGACCGTGTCATTTGTGAGTGACCCAAAAGTGGGTTCATCTCGACGTTTCGCTACAATTGTATGTAGCTTCTTCAGGAGAACAAAGAAAAAGAAAACAAAAGACAGGAAGATGGGTAGTTAGCAACGGTAACTCAGTTACTCAACCTTGATAGGATTGTGGTAGGATTGTGGATTACGTGATAGTGATAGTGGAAGATCATGTACAGATGCAATATTTGTTATAAAGCAAATTACTGAGAAATCACTAGAGTATAATAGACCAGCATTTCTGTGTCTGATCGTCCTAAAGAAAGCGTTTGACAAAGTACTAATAATAATTATATTATAAAAACTACCTAAAAACCCCTAAATATTATAAAAACTATCGAAAATATCTACCGAAACAATAAAATGGAAGTCAGAATAGATAGACAACTTACAGAACCTATAGAAATAGGCAGTGGAATAAGACAAGGGAATTCATTAAGCTTCATGCTCTTCAATTTGATTATGGACGAAATCATCAAATGCGTTAACAAAATAAGAGAATACAAAGAAACAAAAATCCTCTGTTACGCAAACGACTCAATATTGATAGTCCAAGATGAAGGTTGCAAAGACTGGTCCACATTTCTAACATAAGAGCAAAAGAATTCAATATAACAATCTCATCTCAGAAAACTCCAACAATAGTAGTCAGCAAAGAACCAACCAGATGTGAAATAGAAATTGATAGCATCAGTATTGATGATGATGATGTATTTTCAGTTTACATTTACAGTTTCATACATTTAAACAAAGTTAAGAGGGATGGAATAAGCAGATAATATATTGGCGACTAAGTATGATAACACTAAAAGAAGAAAATCTTATATGAGATGAAGTAAAGATTTGAGGAAACATGCTGGAACAAGAGGAATGAAAACTATACTGATTGAATATTAGTGGAGACATCAAGAAAGGTCTATATCAAAAAATGGAATGAAGACAGAATAAATATATTATAGAACTTATTGGTCCACAACCATCATATTATTGAAAGTTGTGCATGACTAAAAAACGGCAATCATTTTTTTATTATTCAAAAAAGATCAGTAACATATATCCTATAGTTGTTTTGGCGCTATTAATATATTAGACTTTTATTGCCAAAAAATAAAAATAAACAACGTCAACATGACTCACCCTGTAATAAACGATATAATTTTGACAATATATACCTTCCTAAACATCTAATTATACCAAATAAGTTTATCTGTTTGACCTCGCATGAATTAATGTAGTTATCTTTATTGCTCATTGCTGATTGTGAAGAAACTATTTTGCCTTGGTAAAAAGTGTTGTATATCCAATTCACGGGAAGAAATCATGATCACAGAGCAAATAAGTATTTTTACTACTTGAATATGATACAATTAAAATAAACCCATGATACACGTGCTTATTTTAGGATTAAAGATACTTATACCTAACATTTTTGTTTTAAAGATTTATAGTTGGCACTCATCCTTTAGAATTATGTTGTTATCTGAAGTTCAAGGTATCAAACGGTTGCCAATGTGTTAGTTGTAATCCCAACAGTGGTTTTAGGAAATAAAAGACTACAATTGCATATGAAGCCGTTATATTGTCTATTATGTTCAATTAAAACCCTATCAAGAACAATTCGTGTATTGTCAATGTTAAATTGGAGTTGAAATAAAATGACAATAATAATGAATAGAAAATAAGAATGTCCAACTTCAATATTTTATTTTCCAATATGTAGCCTTATTCCAAACAATGGCCTGAAGACTGGACAAAATCTACCATAACGACCATACATAAAAAAGGCAGCTTCCATAAATGCGACAATTATAGAACTATCTCTCTTATATCACATGCCAGCAAGATAATGCTACATTTAATCAATGAGAGACTGAAAACATTCCTCCAAAGAGAAATTCCACAAGAGCAAACTGGATTTACCAAAGGTAGAGGCACTCGAGAACACCTGCTGAATATAAGACAGATAATCGAGAAATCTAGGGAATTCAACATCCCACTATACATCTGTTTTATAGATTACCGTAAAGCGTTCGACAGGGTCAAGTGGAGACACTTATGGCGAATACTAAAAGAAGTAGGCGTACCACAACATCTAATTACGCTTATAACTGAACTATATGAACACACTACTGGATCAGTTAAAGTACTTGACACACTTTCGAACGAGTTTCATCCAGAACGGGGTGTCAGACAAGGATGTATACTATCTCCACAATTATTCAACATATATGGGGAGTATATTATACGAAGAGCACTTGAAGGATGGGAAAAGGGCATCTCAATAAATGGTCATAAACTAAACAACCTACGTTTCGCAGATGACACAGCCCTTCTTGCAAATAGAAAAGCAGAGCTGATGGAACTTATACGACTGATCGAAAACGAAAGTCAAATATTTGGTCTGCAATTAAACATATCAAAAACAAAGATTATGATAGTGGATAGACTACACAACAATCATCCACACATAACCACAATTGACCGGTTCGAGGTTGTGAGCTTATACTTATATCTGGGATCATTAATCACAGACACAGGGTCATTACAAGAGATTAAACGTAGATGTGATCTAGCAAAATTTTCCATAGCAAAAATGACCTAAATATGGAAGGAATGTCAAATTTCAAGAGCGATAAAGATGAGGTTGATCAACTGCTTAATATTCCCAATACTGACCTACGGATGTGAATGTTGGACTCTGAGACAATCGGAGAGAAAAAAGATAGACGCCACTGAAATGTTCTGTTGGAGAAAAATAATACGAATTCCTTGGACCGACCGTAGAACAAATAATTCAATTTTAAGAGAGCTAAAAGTTAGCCAACGACTCTCTAGTAACGTCCATCTCCAACAATTAAAATATTTTGGGCATGTTATGAGAGCAAACACAGAAAACATGGAAAGACTCATAATACAAGGAAAGGTAGAAGGCCGAAGATCACGAGGAAGATCCCCAACAAGATGGATAGATCAAATTACAGGAATATGCCAAAGACCTATGCATGAATTAAAAGAAATGACCAGAGACAGAGATCTCTGGAGACGGACAATATACGACGTCACGTCGACCACTACACTCCCCCTGGGGGGTCAGGATTGAAGAGAGAGAGCCTTATTCCTAAATGGTGCCTGAGCCAGTCTTCCAATTTCTACAGTCTGAGATCTTGCAACGACCGATTTAACAATTTTAAAGGTATCATGTCTCCAGATCTAACTCTTCGACTTAATTTTACTTATTCCGTTCTTCTTTATACTAATTTTAGTTGAGGCATTTGTATATGTGTGACCAGTACTTGCAAAAATACTTGGTTACTCTATGCTTAATTACAAAACAAATAATCTGGATTCATTTGAACTAGACTCATCATCATCCTTGGCTCCACAATCCTCTGTGGATCCTGGTCTGCTCTAAAATTAGTCGCAATTCTGTTCAGTTTCTGGCAACGTGTTGCCATCTTCTGATCTCTAGAGTCCCTAAAACAGCCACTATACTACTCGCGAAGTTGATCGAGGTTTAGCTAATACGAGAGTATAGACAGGTACTTCATGCGACTCTGCTTCGCTTCGTTCTAATTCCGTTCTGTGTCGGTTTTTCGTCCTAATTAAAGCGTCCAACGTTCGAATACAAAGTGTCACACTACATGACTCGACTTCACGAGTATGTAGAGTTACCTTGCCTCGATTAACTTCATTTTGACATTTCGTCCGAAGAACTTCGATCGAGAGTGTAGACGGAGTTTAAGTCGGTCTTAACTCCATCTAACCACCTAATTCGCGGTCGGCCTCTGCTTCTTCTTCCTATATGTGTTCCTGTCATTAGCTTTTTAGCAACCATGTTGTTAGGCATTCGTATTATGTATCCGGCTCATCTGAATCGCTGTGTTTTAATGAACATTACGATATCTGGTTCATTAAAGAGTTGGTATAATTCGAAATTAAATCTTTTGCGCCACTGTCCTTGATCGTTTATAGCTCCAAATATTTTGCGGATTATCTTAAGCTCGAATATTCCCAGAAGTCTTTCATCCTTCTGCTTAAGAGTCCATGTTTCCGCCCTGTATGTAAGGACCGTCCTCAGCAGTGTTTTGTACAGTAATACCTCGACTTATGCTACCCCGACTTACGCGAATCCAGAGTTACACGATTTTCAAATCTTGTTGATTCGTCCATACAATCGTTCGATTATCGATTAGACAGAATTACCATCCACACATTATTGCCATCCAAAGTACATGTTTTGATTTTTCGCATGAAATTAGCACATTTTTTTTGTAAAATCCACTAGGAAAACAATTCCTGTAGCTGGCTGTATACCACGTATCACAAAAAAAGAGGTTAATCTTTGTAAGTGGGTATATTTATTTAAAAACCCTTAAAAGGGCTTAAAAGGGCCTTAAAAGATTATACATCTTGTTGTTAAAAAACTGTGATGTTCATTATTAAATTAGATATGACTTCAACTTGAAATGTCCCATTGTAAGCACATATTTTTATATTATAAGGTTTTAAATTTGAAGGGATCAATATGTCTCTGATACTCACAGAAATATTTTTCTTGTACCAATTTTGCAGTAGTGTTCCATATGATTTTAATAACACTCTCCTTGTAATCACTACCATCAATTTTTCGCATGTTGAAGGCCCAATCTTTTAGAATGAATGCTAGTCTTTCGTTGTTATTTTCTGCATCTAATTTGTAGTTGCGATCCACACAGGACAGAACATCATAAATTGTCTCCATATATAAGATTTAAATTTTCTTGTGTTACTCGGTATATTTTCTTTAATGTTTTGGTTTATAACTTCGTTTAAAGTACCACCGAAACGACTCATTTTGACGTATACAGCTACAATAATTTTTTTGGCAAACGTCAAACTTTGCTTTGCGATCGGTATCCATGGTTACGTCGTTGAAAACACGAAGCTGATAGACCAATCAGAATTGAAAGACAGTTGCTGTTTTCGCGATAACACAAGCTGTCTTTGGTTTGTGATTGGTCAGATTATGTGAAAATTTTAAGATGAGTGAAATAGTCGCTGAAATGGAGACAATGTTAAAATAATGGTGTGATAATGAGGTAAATGTGAACAATTGTCCTATTGATCAGAATACAGTGTGCTTCCAAGCTAAGCTAATTTTGAGATATTGAAAGAGGATGCTGGAGAAATCGCTACGGATGAACAGTTAAAAGCTAGTAACGGTTGGTTCAGTCGATTCAAAAGGCCAGAAACTAAAAGACACAGAAATAAAGAAATAGTAGATGAATGTGGCTACACCAAACAAACTATAGTCAATGTAGATGAGACTGGCCTGTTTTTAAAGAAGATGCCTAAGAGAACTTTCATCGTACGTGAAGAGGAAATCTTTCTTTTTAAGAAGAAGTTTTAAATCTGCCAAATATTGATTGACAATGATGGTAGGGTCACATGCAGCTGGTGATTGCAGGTTAAAACCACTCTTAGTTTATCGCTCAGAAAATCCAAGAACACTAAAAAATAAATCTAAATCTGGCTTGCCTGTAATTTGGACGTCTAATCGTAAATATTAGGTGACAGCTTCCCTTTTTGAGGATTGGTTTGGTCATCATTTCATACCTGAAGTCGATCGTTATTGTCAATCTAAACAAATTCCATTTAAAGTGATGCTAATTATCGACAACGCTCCAGGTCATCCTTCTGCAACTTTAACTAGTTTTGACCCACGCGTAAAAGTTGAATTTTTGCCACCTAATACAACCAGTTTACTTCAGCCGATGGATCAGGGAAAAATTAAAACATTCAAGGCTTATTATACCAGACGATTATTTCCATATATCCATGAAATTATAAGAAAAAACGATAAGCTCTCTGTTAAAGACTTTTGGAAACAATTCAACGTGTTAGATGCAGTGATACTCATTGGACAATCTTGGAATGAAGTTTCACAAAAAACGTTTAATGCTGTCTGGAAAAACTGTGTCCTTTTTTTTTTCATCACTGACACTGAAATGAAATTGATTCCACAGCACGATGAAGTTGGTAATGTTATTAAAGAAGTTGTTGATATCGCCCAGCCAATAAATTTAGAAGTTGATAGTGACTGTCGTTGAAGAAGTCTAGAATTCCCACAATCAGGAGCTCACAATAGATGACCTCATAGAAATACACGAGGAAAAACAAGACATTGAAGAGCATGAATGTTTGGATCCAGTTTAATCTTAGGATTAAATGACGATTGGAGACTTGACTGAAGGCCTCAGTTTAATTGAAAAGGGATTAAACATTTTAGAAAATATAGACCACAATGAAGAGGGCATTTCTTCTACCAAACAAGACTGCCTTTTCCAAGGCAATGTTAAATAGGAGACAAGCCAGGGCATTCCCTTGTCTGAGTCCATCCTTTATCTCAAAGGATCGAGAATTTTCTCCCTATATCCTAACGCTGGTTTTTAGGTTAGACATTGTCATTCTCGTTAATCGGATAAGTTTTTCTGGTATACCAAACACACGCATTGATTAGTATAGTATTGTTCTCTAAAGTCGAGGAATAGGTGATGGGTTTCAATGTTAAATTCTAATGTTTTCTCGAGGATATATCTTATTGAATGAATCTGGTCAATTGTTGATTTTTTTGGAGTAAATCCTGATTGGTATTTTCCAACTATGCTTACGTAAACTTGTAGTCTTTTGTAGAGAATATTTGCTACTATGTTGTAAGCAGTTGTTTACAGAATTATACCTCTGTAGTTGTCACAATGGAGCTGATCGCATTTTTTATGTAACGGGCATATCACGCCTTGAGACCATTCATAGGGCATGGACTCATTTTGAACTAGAGTTATATACTCTAAATTGCACAAGAAATTTAAAATTGTTACAATAAACTTTAAAGAAATTTTAAAAAATCCTTAAGTTAATCGTAAAAGTTCTTTCTATTTACAACTGTGTATTGAAAAATTGGTCAAATAGAGATATTGTATGAAGTAGTGCTTGAATTGAAATTAAAAATGAATTTGTTACGGATCTAAGGTAATTTATGGTTTAATTTTAAAATAGGAGAATTGCCAAAGCATAATAACCGAAGGTTGTTATCAAAAAATGAAAATTATAGTCTAGTAAAGGACATGAGTTTTAAATTATTGTAACTTCACACATGCATTCTCCTTAGATATTGTATTCTTCAATTAAAATTCGTTCATCTGAATTAGCACTACTAATTCATCCAAATTCTGACTACTAAACGTTTTTTTTTGCGAGCCGAAATCAGGTGAAGGAAAAAGGAGCAGCTAAAAGTCCAAATTCTAAACTAAACAGGGCGATATCGAAAAATGCTGGGTTCGTTCAAGTCACCTTCGAGGTCTGCTCGGAGACAGAAGGTAGCCAGTACGACCAGGAAGTGAGAAAAACAAACAAGAAGAAAGAGATAAGTCAGCGATTCAGATTTTCTTCTTGTAGTGTCTATCCGTTTCGTATGTCGGCGACCATCATGGCAATCTGTACCTTGCAACCTGCTGATCTGAAAATATTTGTGGTTGGTGTGTTGAACCACATACGTAGATTTTTCAGCCACTAATCCTTCGCCTTTCTTCTTCTTGTTCTACGGCACTATAGCCCAAATTGAGCCGTGGCCTCCTTCCTTTTTTGCCTCCACCCTTGCTTATCTGTGGCTGATCTTCTCCATACACGGACTCCTTAAGGACTTGTGCGTCGCTGTTTACTGTGCCTTCTCAGCGCTTTCTGGGCTTTCCAACCGGTCTCTTTCCCTGCATTCTAGCATCCAGTGCTCTTTTTGGTAGCCTATCCTCCCCCATTCTTATCACATGTCCGGCCCATTGCAATATTTGTATTCTAATGAAGTCTGAAAGTGGTGCTTTCTTATAAAGTTGATAAAGCTCGTTGTTGTATCGACTTCTGAAGATTGCGTTTTCCCTCACAGGTCCTAGTATTCTCCTCAGTACTTTCTTTACGAATGTATCGAGTTTGCTTTTCGATGTTTTTTTCAGGACTCTTGCTTCACTGCCATAGTATGCTATTGGTCGAATTAAGGTTTTATAGATTCTTATCTTTGTATTTCGGTGGATATTTTTAGACTGAAATATATAGGAGAGAGCCAAATAAGCTCTGTTTGCCTGCGTTATTCTCTTCCGCATTTCTCCATCTTCTGATCCGTCGGCATATATTTCTACTCCCAGGTAAACTTTCCAACCATTTCAATGTCATCTTCATGTATAATGTTTTGTGGGACATATTTCTTCTCGTCTGTATCATTATTTTTGTTTTTTCTATGTTAATTTCTAGACCTAGCATTTTTGTTTGCGTTTTCAACTCTGCGTATGTTTCCTGTGCTTCTGATGATGTTCTACTCATAATATTATTATCATCGGCATAAGCGGCCAGTTAAACCGTTCGGTTGGTCACAGTTTGCATTTGCCTAGCAGCATACCAGAGTGCCAGATTAAGCAAAGTTGAGGCCATCCAATCTCCCTGCTTTAATCCCTGTGAAATTTTAAAATGTCTTGAAATGTTTTGAGAAAGTCTGTTCGGTGGTTTTGTATTCGTACACATGCCCTTCGCCTTTCTGGACCTCGTTTTATTTCTACTTCTGCTTGTAGAATTAGAACGATTCAGATAGTGAAGGAAAAAACAGCTAGAAGAAAATAAAATGGATATGTCAATGGTCATGGAGGAAAATATGACAGCTATGAGGAAGCAAATTAAAAAATAACAAGAAACAATCGATGGTCAAGGAAAAATCGAAAACTAATATAAAATATACTACTACTTAAAAGAAAAGAAAAACTGGACGAGTAAAAGATGGTATTCGAAGAGATAGACCAAAAAATGTTATAAATTACAATACAACTTTCGTTTTACTGCAGAGTATTGTCGAAGATCCACATACAAAATCCTCACGAAGAGCTGTACCAATATTATGATGTAGGTCGTTCTTCAGTCTTCCATGTATTAGATAAGAATTCATTTAAACCCTACAAAATCCGGTTGGTGGGAGAATTTAATGAAGAAGTCTACGACGGTAAATTACATAGTGAGGTAATGATGAATAAAATTGGAACCGATGAGAAC
This sequence comes from Diabrotica balteata, assembly GCA_918026665.1. NCBI lineage: Eukaryota > Metazoa > Arthropoda > Insecta > Coleoptera > Chrysomelidae > Diabrotica > Diabrotica balteata. The sequence goes on from OU898285.1 coordinate 72,589,160, forward strand.
TTCTCTAACAAGATATGTTTTTCCAAAGAAGCAATATTTACACTATGTGGGAATGTAAATCGCCAAAATTTAAGGTATTGGAGTGAGGTAAATCCAGGAAGGAAATTCAAAAGCGATAATTATGAAATGCTACTTAGAAATGAAATTGTACCTTCCCCTAAAAACAAGTATGGAACCAATTTTAATGACATATGGTTTCAGCAAGACGGAGGTCCAGTTTATTTTGTTGTAAATGTTGGGCTTTATTTAGATCAGACATTTCCCGAACGATGGATTGGTAGATTAAATTATTAGATGCTCGGTCAATAGCGTACTCTTTAGCAAGCATGTGGCTAGGAACGTCAATTTCACAAAACTTGGTTTATAAAACTACTATTCTACTTGATTTACAGAAAATTTATTGACCAATTAATTTAAATTAATAAATGAATTATACAATAAACACAATGAAATTAATTACATTATTTTACGATGTACTTTCTCAACTTAACTAAAATTAAAACACTATGAGAATTTAATAAACAATATTGAAAATTTTATGGAGTAACCTTACGTTTGTAAGTTGTTTTGCTTGTTTTTTACAAAGTTTTTCATCTTACTTATATTATATTTACCGTAAAAATAATTTTAAACTTTGTAGCATTTCCGAAAGAAACAAATAAATTTTGTGAAAGCTAGATACTAACATAGTTTCCCTTATCCGTTTCTTTAAACTAATGATTACTACTTTAAAATCAGTCCACTGGACTCAGAGATAAAGCTATTCAAACATAGGGTAAAAGGGCCCAGGCTCAATTTTTAGACCGTCAAAAAAAAATTAATGACCCGAATCAAGAAATTCGATAAATTAGATAAATTAACATTGAATCTACTAAACGGATTATAATTTACCAATGCTCGTTTGAAAGGTATTCATATTTTTTTTAATTTTCCTGCTTTTACAATTTTTCCCGTTTGGTACAATTTTGAGAATTAATTGAAAATCATAAAATTTTGTTTTCTTTTCCTTCTTCTTGAACTATAAAATAAATCTTTTGCAGTTTTGTAAATTAAATCATCAAAAATTTAACAATATAACAAAAAAAATAGATTATTTGAGTTAAAATCGGTCTACTGGTCTCAGAGATATAGCTCTTCAAATATAAGGTAAAACGGGCTGCTTTTAACCCTTTCTAGGGGCATATCTCAGACACAGGGGAACCTAGAAAGCTGGAAATATAGCTATAGGCTACTTTTTACCTTTTTAAGGTAAAATGATTTGGTAAAAATCGACGAACCCTGATGCCTTAAGTTTAATAAAGATTAATATACATAATACTACTAAATCAGTAAAATAAATTCTAGAGGGGAATGGTATTTCTGTCTTGGACTGGCCCGGAAATGCCCTTGATCTTAATCCCATAGAAAATGTTTAGGAGATTCTAAAACGAGCAATTTCCAATGAAAAAGTCATTACATAATATATATGATATTTATGATACCTATGATTTTCTGGGTTTACCTACGCATTGGATAACTTCGGTTTTTAAAACAATAATATTAATTCAGAAATATTATGGCTTACCTCATTGCTTGAAAAACCAAAATCTCTCTCAAGGGAAAGTTGAGCTGGTGCAGTATAGGCAGTGGAGTATCCTATGATTAAAGAAACCCATGATACAGCAATTGCAGCAAATAACTGAAAAAGATAATTAACATGATTTTCAAGTAAATAACCTAGATAAATCAATAAAAGTTGTTAGTAGCTCAGTAAAAGTTCTAACGTAGTAGCAGTCGATCAAAATCGATTATTTAATTAAATATCCTAAATGATAAATGAAGTGAATAATTAATTATTATAATTAAATATTAATTATTCACATCCAGATGGCAGTAAAGTGAGCCTTTGCAATTCGGGGATTCCATTGTTACATGATGTCCCTATTACATACATAATTGCGAATTTCTCATTGAAAGGTATAACCTGTTATTGTTTTAAAATAATTTTTCTCTTAGCGGTGGTTCGTTTTATAATAAGTTGTTTAAAATTTTGCTAATTCCAAGTTGGAGAGTAATTAAACAGCACGGTTTTCGGATTGAAATATTTCAAATGAGTGTCGTAAAGTTTTATTTTTCATTAGAAGAGGTTTTTACCATCTCAATATCGTAAGTCTATTTTTTTTTTATTTTTTTAAAGATTTTATTTGGCCCAATTGAGAAAAAACAAATTTCAAAGAATATCAATTTCGTTTAAAACAAAAATTGCTTTAGATCGCTTAGAAAAAGGAGAAGGATCTACGGCAATTGGAAAACATTTTAATTTAGGCCAATCAACTGTAAGAGCAATTAAGAAGAATGAAGTTACTATAAGAAAATCTATAATTTTTGCAAAATTAATCGCCAAATTTTCATCTTACTCAAGGGATGTATTATTAGAAAGAACGGAAATAGCCATCGCAATTTGAATTGAGGAACTAATTCAAAAAAGAGTTCCCAAGCTGGTAAAAAATTTTCAGCAAGCAAAGGTTGGCTAATTGGGTTTATAAAAAGAAATGTATTTTATAATATCAAAATTACAGGAGAGAGTGCTACAGCAAATAAAGCAGCAGATAAAATATTTCCACAGGAGCTAGCGAAAATGATTGAAGATGGGGATTACTGTGCAGATCAAGTATTTAACGCTAATAAAACAGGACTGTATTGCAAAAAAATACCTAACCGTACTGACATCGCAAAGGATGAAAAAACTGCAAGTGGACATAAAGCAAGTTAAGATCGAGTAATATTATTACATACTTTGTAGCAATACATCAGGCGATAGGATGTTGAAACCACTCTTAATAAATAAATCTCTTAGACCACGTGCTTCAAAAGGCAAATATTTAGTTTACAAGTAAAACAAAAAAGCAGTTGTGGTTAGAAAATTAATAGAAAAACATTATGATTTAAACTGGAAGAGTATTGAAAAATTAAGCTAATTTAAGGCTGTTTTATCGGTGCACCAAAATTTTTTCTCTGTTATTTACCGACGAAATGTCTCGAAATTTGGACATGTTATACGAAATTATGTTGCCTTTAAACTGATGGTTTTACTTTTTTTATTTTTTTGAATTTTCTGTTGAAAAATTTGATTATACTGTTTAACGTTCTATTATAACCAAACTTTTCACGCCCATCAGTTGAAAGAGTTTTTTTTTCTGTAATCGTTGATTCTTTTTTCACCTTTCTGTGTCCAGTAATAATCGAGAAAAGCGTATTCAAACTTTAAAGAAAATTGCTAAAAAATACTGAAATCTAATAGTGAAACGTGTTCCTCATCATTGTCGCTGAGCTTGATCGTTATCGCATTAGTGACGTCAAATCACATGAGCGTACGGTACGGTCTTATTTTTATTTCTCTATGGGTACGGTCAGTTAGTTCGCTTGAATTAGAATCCATTTTAGTTCTTTCATTCTTGTATTTTCTTTATCAACTTGCTTAGTTTTTACAGTTTACAGTATTCTTATTTATTTTGAAAACATTGAAATTATTTAGTTTACGTGTATGTTAAGTACCTAATATATTATTAGTTTAGTGGTATAAGTTAAAAGTTCTTTAGTTTACGCGTATTTTTAAGTATTACATTAGGTTAGTGATACAAGTTATAAGAGACAAGATAAAAAATGAGTCCCAGTAAACGTCCTATGTCAAGGAAAAGGAGAGCAATTACACTGCTTTAGTATTTATTATTTATATTACAACCGTTTTTAAAAGCTTTTATTTAATTTTATATATATATATATATATATATATATATATATATATATATATATATATATACATATATATATATACATATATATCTATTCAAGGTTTGAATAATCATTCTCCATTTTCATGCAACTTTTCTAATATGGAGATTATCAAAGAAAAAATGGACGGATTGATAAGTACATTGACTTTTAAATGTCAAATGTGGAATATTGAAAAGGAGATAGCAACATAGGATTCTGGTAACAATTCACTGAACTTGAATGGTTCTGGTTATTCAGACATACAGCAGCAGCACGCTGCATTAAATATACCTGTGATTTCCTACAGGCAGTATGCAAAACATACGGAAACAGTTGCAGATATCATCGGCCAAACACTTTGTGATTCCTTAGAAGAAGCTGGACGGGAGGATTTAGCTTTAGCCAAAGAAATTGGTGAAGTAGATTCCGACGGAAATGAGTTAATAACCGTTATAGCTGATGGTGCTTGGTCAAAAAGATCGTATAAAGTAAACTACGATGCTTCTTCAGGTGTAGTACCTGACGTTGTAAAATTTATTAAATTAGTACGCCTTTGATGGATAGGACATGTAATTAGGTGAGATGAAGATGAAACGATCAGAAAAATTTTCGACCGAAGAGGACCAGTGGGAAGACGATCCAGAGGAAGACCAAAACTTAGGTATCAAGATAACATAGAGGATGATCTAAAATCCATCGGAGTTAAAGCATGGAGAAAGTTGCCAGAGGCAGGGGCGAATGGAAGATTGTTCTGAAGAAGCCTTTGGCTCATGACGAGCTGAAATGCCACTGATATGATGAAATAACTATCCACGATTTGTGTTTTATTCATCAATTGGATACTTTTCTTATGTAACTGCAACCTATAAATATGTTAAAATAATGTATATTCCATTCAGAGAACTTTTTCCTCGCAGTGCGTCGCCTCGAAATACTTGCCAGATAAATACATTTACTATTATGATGGTTTCGCAGGTACCAATTTTTTATAGATAAATAAAAATAATTTTTGTTTAATTTTTACTACGCTAATATCAGTTTTCTCTAACAAATATTAACAAAATATTAATTATATATTAATATTAATATAACAAAATTTAAATTTATTATAAATAAACACCATGGTGTTTTTTGCAGTCACGTTTCACAAATTTTTATTTAATACTATGTTTAGCTAAGACGTATAAATTAAAAATGTGATTAATTCTTTTTAAAACATTATCTACGATAATTAATCTAAAAAAAAGTATTCCGACAAAACTAATTTGAATGGAGAATAATGCATTTATTTTAAACAACCCGTGGGCCGGCGCCACTGAATAAACATAAAAACTATTAGGAAGTCACGTAGGGTCTGACATAGCAGTGTAGAAAAGTAAGTGATACGCCCACTTCAAATCGCAGTATGCTATAACTGCGAAAACAGCATTAGAACGAGACAACTTAGGAAAACATCCGCCCTGAGACAAAATTCATAAATAATTAGTTTACTTTCAACAATACTAGTAAAATAAACAGGTTCCCTGTTTTCCTGTTTATCGACATTATGAATAAATATAAACAGTCACAAATCCGAATAGAAATATGGGCCAATTTTATCCTACAATAATTATTTTCCTTTTTCCTCTATTCCCCCATTTGTGAATCTTTTTTGTTTTTGTCTTGGTTTTCATATCCCTACTTTTTCAAGGCAAGTAATGTCTTTTTTATGAAATTTTTTTATATACGCTTTTCTGTGGAACGTATCCACCGCATAAAACGAGACCTTACTGTATACTCATAATGGGAAAAGGGCGAAGAAGAAATATATCGACACTTTAGAGGTAAAACTCATTAAGTGACATATTGGGTAAAAATGAGTTATTTCACTAAGTACACATAAGTTTTGATGTTCTACAAGGTAAATAATTCAGTAAGTTGGTACGCTATCATAGTTACTATTTTTTAGTTTAAAATTTTTAGTTTAAAATCAGTAATTAAGTACAGTTTTACAAAAACATACAAGAGGAAAAATTCAGTAAACACTTATAGAGTTTTACTTCTAATGTGTTTAAATTTCGGGTATGCAGACTACTGAGAAGCAAAACTCATTAACTTGTACACAATTTTAATTCTATGCATTCTGTGATTTTTGTGTCACTTACTGAATTGTTACATTTATGACGGCGTATTGTTTATGGCGAGTTTGTAAGTTTTCATAGTTTTTTGTGTTTGAAGTTGAGAAAATTCAAGATTAAAAATGACTCTCAAGTGGAGAATGAGAATGAAGGTCTAGCACGGAATGACAAACAGATTGACCAGCTGGTTGTACAAGCCGATATGAGTACTAAATATTGTAATATTTTTATTTTATGCTAGCCTGCGCTATGTCGCACATGAATTTACCAATAATAATTAATTGCAGTACCACATGTTTGTGATTAATTAATCTGTTGTTCACAGGTTCATCAGATTTCAGAATCTAGATTTCGAAATAAATAGAGTGACCCACAAGTGGATATTAACGAAGAAGGTGTTCTTCACTACCATTGGTATCGTACTCTAGCAGTAAAGATTTTTCTTACGATGATTCAATTACTTATTATCTGCAACATGGAAAAAATAGGTCCATTGCAGATTTAACTTCAATTACAGATTCAGATGAACAGTCACTAGAAGCCACTACTGCGAAAGCTCCTACTCGGTGGAGGAAAAGAAATTCAGAAAATTGGAAAGTAAACACGACGAAAAAACAGCGATCTATGTGTTTGCCTTATAAGAACAAAATGAAACCATGTGATGCTAAACGTCGAAAAGATGCTGCTGTTGAAGGTATGAACAATACGAGCACCTATCAAGGCATTGGCAGACGCGCTAAAAAGACACCTGGGAATAAAGCTTCTGATGAGCAAGTTGCAGTAGTTAAAATCCGCATTTAAAGTTTTCCTTGTATTGAATCACACTACGTACGAAAGCGCCACACAAAAGAAGTATTTCGATTGTAAGTTGTCGATATCAGGAATGCATAAGCTATATAAACAAATGTGCGAAGAAAAATAATTATTCAAATTAAGTGAATATACCTACATAGAAAAAAATATTCTGTACGGAGTATAATATCTGATTTTTCAGGCCAAAGAAGGACCAGTGTACGTTATGTAACAAATATACAACGGCAGATGTAGAAAGAAAGAAAGATTTGGACGTAGAATATTCTGAACATATTATTAGAAAAAATGAATGTTATGCTGCCAAGGAACAAGATAAAGAACGCTGCAAAATTGATGCTTCGTTGATAACAGCAAATTTTGATTTGCAGAGTGTATTGCAATTGCCATTCTCGAATGTATCACAATTTTATGACTTTCGTAATAAAATTGCCATTCTCGAATGTATCACAATTTTATTACTCTCGTAAAATATGTACAATCTAACTATCTACGAGGGTTCAGAACGAGTTAAATGGAAAACGTGGCAGTTGTGAAATAGGTTCCATTCTTCTCTATTACCTAGAACATCTGCCATCCACAATAAGTGAAATATCATTTTTCTCCGATACATGTGAACAGCAAAATAGGAACAGGTGGCAGCTGTATTGTTTCATGCCGTTAAGGTGACTCATATTAAAAAAATTGAATTAAAATTTTTGGAATTGTAAAAGAAATAAAACAGCGTTTACCATGACTGATTGGAAAGACATTTTTAAAAGCGCTAGATCTGAGCGAAATACTTTTAGGTTATCAAAAAAGAAAAACCAGAAGTTTAAGCCACTGTACCAAACAAATTAATTCAAATTTAACGAGTTTAAAGATATCCAAGATCTGGCCTCGAAAACAATAAAAAACCGCAACCGGGATGAGTCAGGGCATCAAGTTTCATAGCTCAAATTAAAATGTTTAAAATTTGAAAAAAACTCCCCCAACGTGATCTTTTACAGATATGATCATAAATCAGATTACCAAAAAATTAATGTCACTGGTCAAGGTCGTCGCAAACTTGAAATTAATGTAGAACTTCCACCAGCATACAAACGTCTCCTACCATAACAAAGCAAAAAAGAGATGATTTGAAAAAATTATGCAGGTCAGGATTAATACCAGAAGAAACTCATTTGTGGTACCAAACTTACCCATTTCTACTACAGATACAATTGAAAGACTTCCAGAACCGAACGTGGATAAAGATTCTACAGATGAATAAAATTTTGATTCTTTAATTTGAGTAACTTTTTTTTGAACACATTTGAAAATAGGTCATGTTGTTTTATTATCCTTATTCACTATTATTAATGCTTAAACTGGGAACTGGTCAGGACAGTTACGTTATGATTTCTGACCATCTCGTAAGAGAATAAGGTCTCGAGTTTTGTAAGTGTGTCAATAATCATTACTAAAGGAAAAATTACTCAGGTACATGTTCTTTTCACTACGTACATATTTACTTCAATAAGTAAAGTACATTTTCTGACGAAACTGAAAGATCTAATTTTGAATTTAATTATCAACATCAAAGAGCGTCTCAAAATAAAATACCAACCCAAAAATCACTAAAAGCGGATTTAAAATAAATGTTCTGTGTCCAAAAATATTGAACTTTTTCTTAAGACTTCATTTTCTCCAAACTATGTAACAAGTATTATACTTGGTGAGTTTTACCTTTAAAGTGTCGATATATTCTAGGAAAAATTATAAGAAAATTTAGTGCAAAAATATTCTAAAACATTTACAGCAGTGATTTGGTTATAGCTCCAAGTAACTTCTAAAGCTAACTATAGAGAACGATAAAGAATCTTATAAATTTTATTAAAACATTCTTTCAGATGTTTGGTGTAAGTAAAAATCATAAAAATCAATAAAACGATCTTCGTAGAAATTGTATTGCCAATATATCAAAAAAATTAAGGTTATTACCGCTGTTTTCATTATTTTATTTTAAGTCCATCACAAAAGCAAAAACCAAACAAAACACAACGTAATAAAAAACTACAATTTCACAAAATCTTCAACAGATTATATCCACCTGACTAAACGTCCAAGTTAGTTTTGGAGTGTCAATAGGTACAATAATATTCACATGTGTATCAGACCTAATTAACATTGTAATAATTTAGCACGGCAAATAAACTGGCACTACTATCAATAGTTGATTTATTTTTTACTGGCAATTTAATTGACAATTAGTTTGTTTGGATTGATTATATATTGACCCCTCCATAATCGGAGAGCTGAATAACTAATTTAGCACGTGCTTCTCAAAAAGGTATGTCAAAAACCTTTAGATATTCATGTTCATGTTAATAGGTTAAACTAAAATTAAAAATAATTAAAAGTAATGATAATAATAAAACTAAATAATACCATCTCTCCATAAATGATCATTAAGATCTTTTTATAGACAAGTCCATTTCTATTTATACAGGGCGCCACAAAGTTTCAATTTCAGTTTCTACAGTTTCTTCAGTGCCTACAGTGAGTGATCAAATTATTAGAGCCACCTAGTAAAATTAATTTAAAAAAAAGGGTGTATAATTGAGCTGCATAATATATTAGAGCGTTTGTTTCCATTTGATTATCTTCTAACACTTTATGAAAGTATACTAAATAGTGTGGTAATACGTGACAACGTGACTCAGATGCCATTGTTTGTCAGTGCTGTCCAGCCTAGCTTGCAACTCGTGTGCATATTATTTTGTATTCTTGGTGTTTTGAGTAATAATAAATAGCTTTCATTACTCTCTAGTGATATTCTGACAGTCGTATACTATTTTTTGTGAATTTGGCAAACATTGCATGTTTGTTACACCAGTGGTACCAAAACATGATGGAAAAAACCAGAGACATCCCACCAAAGAAAATAGCGGAAATAAAAACTTTATTATTGAATACTATTCACTCAATAGCATCAATTTTAAAAGTTTCAGGAGCAACTGTGGACCGCATAAAACAAAAAAAACTTGACGAAAATTTGGATTTACCCACAAACAAAACGCAAACAAAAATGTGGTTGATACAAAAATTACAACACCACGAGGTGAAACAAAAATTCGAACTATTGTCTTAGTAAACAGAAAACAACCTCGAAGGATTTTAACGAAAATGGTACAGGAGTCTGGCATTCATATTTCACCACAACGACAGCTCGTTAGCGAGAAAAGGTCTGGTGTTTTCAACCTGTCGCCCCGCTAAAAAGTCGTTACTCACACCAGCCATGAAGAAAAAAAGGCTTCAATGGGCTAAAGATCATAAAAGTTGAACCATTGTGGATTGGAATCAGGTAAATAACATAACTTAACTTTGTTTTTTTTTGCATGTAGTTTATAGTTGATTAATTTGTCCACGATTCCAAAATAATAATAATATTCCAGGTTTGTTTTTCTGGCGAATCTACCGTACAGATCCTCATGGATAGAACTCAATTTGTGAGGAGAAGACCTGAAAAATAATACAAAGCGTATTCTATTGTAAGGACGGTAAAACACCCCCTGAGCATCATGGGGTGGTCTATCATAAGCAGTCAAAGAACTGGTAGACTCTAAATTATTGAAGGAACTATGCGGCAGGACCAGTACTTGACAGTTCTGCAAACAAAAATGCTGCCCCAGGTCCAGGAGGTTCCCGAATAAAGTTTCACGTTTATGTATGACTTGGCGCCTTGTTACAGGGCAAAATCTCTTACAAAACTCCTTGCTGACAACCAGGTTCTCGACTGGCCTGGCAATTCGCCAGATCTGAGTCCAATAGAAAATCTTTGGAAGCTCATGAAGAAAGAAATTTCTAATGCAATTATAGCCATAAAGCGCCAATTAATCGAGCTCTTAATAACAGTATGACTGAGGAGTAGAACAACTTAACAAAATAGCCAGAAATGCATGGAAAGTATGCCAAGAAGGTGCGAGGCAGTCATTGCTGCAAAATGTGACACTACCAAATATTAGGCTCAAGACAAAATTTTAAGCGTTTTTATGTAATTACTCGTTTCTTTTTTAATATTTGTAAACTTTATAAGGTTTTAATCACAGTAAAATAGAATTAAGCACATTTATATGTTTTATAGCTCAATTATATACCATTATTAACTTTATGGGGTGGATCTAATAATTTTATCATCAACTGTACATCATTCTTTGTTAATTACAATATCTCTCGATGCAGAACTTCACTAGGTTGCGATAGTACCTATTCCAAGTTTTACAAAGAGAACGTGAACAGTTCTGATTTAAGAATTGTTTTTTTGGAATATATCAAAATAGCACATAGACTAGTTCTTACCGGAATGACTGGATCAATCATGGCTAATACCAGATTCACTAATATAGTTCAGTCGCAAAATTTTGTTGTAGATTGTAAATAAACAATCACTTCCTTTACTAATTTAAAATAATTTAAATTAATAAAGGTGGCTCGATAATCGTTTGTGTATCCTGGCCTGCTCCAAGATTCGTCGCTATTCTGTTTAGTTTCCGGCGAACTGTTGTCATCCTCTAATTTTTAATACCCCTAAGCCTGTCTTAACACCATCCAACCAGTTAATTCGCGATGGATCTCTGCTTCTTCCACTACAGCTGTTCCTAGTAGTAGTAGTTTCATGTAGAAGCAACGACAGTCATCATGTTCTGGACTTTGCGGATGACCTGGTCATTTAGGCCACAGCAAATATATTGGCACACTCAGCAGTCAGCTCTACAAGAATGGTAGCGACGCCCTGCTACACAGTGCATAAACTTTTACTTCTTGTCTGGCAAAATGAGACCATGCCCTGTGAATGGTCTCAAGGCGTGATATGCCCGTTAAAAAAGGCAATCAGCTCCAGTGTGACAACTACAGAGGTACAACCCTGTTAACAACTGCCTACAAAATACTAGCAAATATTCTTTACGCAAGGCTACAAATTTACGCATAGTTGGAAAATACCAGGCCGGATTTACTCCAGAAAAGATAGGTCCTCGTCTAATAAGATAGATCCTCGAGAAATATTAGAATTTAACATTAAAACCCATAACCTATTCGTCGACTTCAAGACCACATACGACAGCGTCAAGAGAACAGTACTATACCCTGGCTTGCCTCCTATTTAACATTACCTTAGAAAAGGCAGTCCGAGACACACGAATTATAGACGGTGGTACTCTTTATAATAGATCGATACAACTCTTAGCATACGATGATGACACGACATAATAGCAAACGAGATGTTGAGCAATATTTCCCAAAATTGGAAACAGGGGCGAAACAGGTAGGTCTAGTATGATCAACGTTGGTTACTAAGGATTCTATAGTAAATGAGGAATGGGAAACCAAAAACTGTTGAGGCCGGTCCTCACATACGGGGCGGAAACATGGACTCTAACGCAGAAGGATGAAAGACTTCTGGGAATATTCGAGCGTGAGATACTCCGCAAACTATTTGGAGCTATAAACGACCAAGGGCAGTGGCGCAAAAGATATAATTTCGAATTATACCAACTCTTTAATAAACCAGATGGCGTAACATTCATGAAAACACAGCAACTTAGATGGGCTAAGGCAAAAGGCTAACGATTTTGATAAAATGGATACGTCCGGACCCCTGCGTGGTTTTTAAAAATGAAGGAAGATGACGAGCTAAAGGAGAAGCATAGACAAGAAGAGGAGGATGAGAAGTAGAGGCGTAGAAAAGTACAGATAAAAAGAATAAATAGTTTATCTCAAATTCACGAACATTTTCAGTTAGAGATAAGCCTACTAGTAGAACATGAAATTGGGTATACTGTGCACCGATAATTTGCAAGTGGTGCAAAGTATCCCCAAGAGTAAAAGGTTAATAGGAAAATGGTTTTTAGGAAATGCCCAGACGTAATAAAAGGAAACTGGGATCTTGCAAATATGCAGACTACTCAGAAGAAGATTTGAAAGCATGTCTGTCAGCAATAAAAGATGGCATGAGTACAAGAGTTGCCGTTGAATCCTTTAACATCCCAAGGAGAACTATTTTTTACAAATTAAAGGAAGTACACGCTGGAAAACCTGGATACCCATCAATATTCTCTTATGAAGAGGAAAGGTGCTTCGTATAATGCATTCATAGCCTTAGTGATGCTGGATTTTCTGTTACTGGAGTGGAATTACGACAAATAATCAAGACTAGTTTAAATCGTCATGGAAAAAAATAACTCGCTTTAAGAATAATACTCCTGGTATGGATTGGCTCAAATCATTTTCAAGTCGTCATAAGGACCTTACAGCATGGATAGCCTCAAACATAAAAAAGAAGTAGAACAGCACTCAATGCAGACCAAATGGCTGAATACAAACAAAATTTAAAACAAACATTAACTGGTGTGGAGCCACATGCTATTTTTAAATATGACGAGATAAACTTAACAGATGATTCCGGGCAAAAAAAGGTATTAACTAAATGTGGGGTTAAATATCCTAAACGAATTTGTAACTCTTCAAAAAGTAGCATTTCTCTTATGATGTGTGGAAATGCAGCTGGTGAGCTACTGCCTCCTTATGTGGTGTACAAATCCAAGCATTTGTGGAACACCTGGACTGAAAATGGTACGCGTTATGCAAATACTGCATCTGGTTGGTTCGAATCACAGACATTTGCAAATTGGGTTAACACTATTCTATTCCCAGGCTTAAAAAAATTCAGGGAAAGAAGGTCGTTTTAGGAGACAATTTGTCTTCTCATATTAATGTTGAAGTACTGGATTTGTGTCGAAATCACGACATCCATTTTAGATGTTTGCCTCTGAATAGCACCCACGTTATATAACCGCTAGACCGCATTATTTGCCCCAATGAAAAGGGTCTGAAGGGAAATTTTATCTGAATATAAGGAAACTCATGTGGGGAGTAGATCAAATGTACTTGAGAAACAGCATTTTCCAAAGCTTTTACGATCATTAATCGAAAAAATACAAAAGAATAGCGATGAAATATTAAAGTCGGGATTTAGAAAATGTGGTATCGTTTCTTGTGATATAACACCGCGCTTGGAGCGCTTAAAAATAAATTCAGCAATCTAATGTGATAACTGATAGTCATACAACAAATAATAATAAATCAAGTTCGTCAGATATCGAAAACAATTTCATTCGATATTTAGAAGATAAAAGAGAGGAAATCACCCAGATTAAAACAGGTGGGAAGAAAAAGAAAATAAATATTCCAGCAGGACAAAGTATTGACCATTGAATATATCAATCGCAAGGGATATCACATTATCAACGTTTAAGTCACTTGCAATGCAGACGACTGGGTTACAAGCGTAGACATATCATGGCCAGGATCCACAGCCAGAAGCCACCCAGATTAAAACACGTGGGAAGAAAAAGAAAATAAATGTTCCAGCAGGACAAAGAATTGACTATTGAATATATCAATCGCAAGGGATATCGCAGTATCAACGTTTAAGCCACTTGCAATGCAGACGATTGGTTTACAAGCGTAGACGTATCATGGCCAGGATCTGACAATGATTCACGGATATGGAGCAATTCACAAATTTCTCACATTGCTAAAAATTATTTACTATTTGACTGGGAATAAGCCACAATTAAAGATAAAAATACGTCTATTGACATTTCAATTTCCACTTCGGAAATCGTTCTCAAAATACAAACAAATTAAATATCTTTAATTGTGGCTTATTCCCAGTCAAATAGTAATTAATTTAAAATGCCACAAGAAAATAGCTTCAGAACAATGCTAAAAATTAGTTTAGAAGGTCAAATGCAATAATTTTAGGAGATGAAACATATGCACAAACTCCATTTGGGATTCGCAACCTTTATTACTTTCGTCTTCACTGCTTTCAATAATTGTAATAATAAGACAACACGATGATTAATTCCTTAAATGAAGCGCAATGCAAGATTATGCCGAACGCTATCAAACAGGTTCTGACAAATTTAAAAAATAAATAGAATAACTACTCTTACGTACTGCGAGCAGAAACTCATTACATCAAAATATTTTTATTCATATAATGTCGAGTACAAACTTATTCTTTATGCTGATACTCATGAGAACATACTTGAAGTTTATACTCCGTTTTATTCATACTACCCTATATCTGATCGATTTGAAAAAAGCATTCAACAGATTAAGACAAAGATTTATAATAGAAAAGAAAGCTAGAATAGTTTTACAACTTACGCAACCTGCAGACATACATTATACAAAAGGTGACTTATTGATAACTAAACACTTTAATTTAATCATGACAGCATGACAAGATGACAACATCAAAAGTGTCAACAAAAGAAGAGTCTACAGAATTGGTAACAAAGAAATCAATATAGTCTGTTGTGCAGACGACGCAAAATTGATAGCCCAAAATAAATATAATACAGTCAGCATGAAACAAATAATGGAATTAAAATACCTTGGAATTACACTATCCAGCTATGAAGACCTGCAGGAAAAAAAGGAGATCCAGTTAAAGAAGCTGATGGACTAACAGAATACCCATAATACTATATGGCGGAACCGATATATTAACAATGAGAGGAAATGAAGAATTTATAAAGCCAGCATAATACCAACAATAACGTATGCATCAGAAATGAGACAAGACATAGCCAAAACACAAAGTTTATTGGAATTGGCGGAGATAAGAATATTAAGAAGAATTATAGAAAATACGCTGTGAGATCTAAAGATCTAAAAAAATATAATACAAAACAGAGAAAGAGAGAGAGAGAAAGAAAGAGAGAGATAAAGAGAGAGAGAGAAAGAGAGAGATAAAGAGAGAGAGGGAGATAAGTATTTAAATGTTATATAGCAATTATACAGGCATAATTCATAAGCATAAATGCAGGCCAAAAGTTAAATAATCAAAGGATTTGAGTGGCATTTCATATAAAGCAATGGAAAACAGAACAAAACAAAGGTTAAAATAAATAAGGTAAAACGAAAAATGAAATTAAACAAAAAGATCTAGAGATTTAGAGATATCATTATATGATCAATCATTATATAACGTTTGAAGACATAAAAAATCTTGACGAGAAGTAGACAAAAACAAAGTGAAAAGGCATAAAATGTAGTATTACTTACTTGTGTTTTAATATTTCTAAAATTGAGGTCAAGCTTTTCTTCCTCTTCTTCCAGAACGGGTTCTTCTAGTTTAACTTTCTGGAGAGGCTCAATTTCCTGAGCCGCCATCCGGATGTTGGTGTCTTTATTCATTTTTTTCTGGTTTATGGCGGAGTTCGAATCAGCAAGGGACGACAAGTTCGTCGCGGTGGTTGAAGTCGAAATGCAAGGGCTCTCTGTATTTTGCAGTCGCCGATGGTTGCCATTCTGTAAACAATAATATCGAATGACCTCTTAGATCAAACTTATAAAATTAATATAAATATTTGTAGACTTGATAGGTTTTTAGACGATTTGTACAGCATTCGACAAGAACAGTTAGTTGGATCTTGACCTCCTCGTGACGCATGTCACCTTCTGATTTTTTATTTTTAAAATGATAGGTAGTTTAATGTAATTTTAAAATAAACCTAAACGTAAGATTTTTATCACCTTAACTATTATACAAGGGAAGTTCAAAAATAATATAATTTTCCAGTATCTCTTCTAATATATTACATAAATATGCCCATGAAGAAAAATGCTTAAAGCGTAGTGGGACAAAAACAGAATATGTTGAATGGTTTGAAGGAGTTACTACTAAAAATAAGATGGTAGCTTTGGATGGTAAAATAATTGTAAAAAGTGTTAAATATCTAGGATTGTGTATAGGCTTTATCAGTAGATCTTTTGTAATGATACATTGTTATCGGTGTTGATATGAAATGTTCCGAAATTGTTTAATTCCTGATGTTTACGCAGCTACTTTAAGCATTATCAAAGCCGATACGGCAGCAAATTAAACCTTGTACCACTCAGTATGTGTCTTCAGATACTGAAATAGTATTTGTGCTATTTATAGAATTCGTATGTCTTCCAGGATTTGTCGGTTAGTCAAAATCACTATTGAAATTTTCAGTGCATCTCTAGAGAGGTTTTATATATCATAGGGCTGAGTATTTAGATACATTTTTTTTTCTTTACAATTATAATTAGTCATGTGTTTTGGATTTCGATAGCCACTCTGAACATATGTGGATAGTAGTATGATCTACTGTTAAAAACGTTTGTTTTATTGATTAAATTTTGGTGGTTGTCTTGTATGATGGCGTGCACTGCAATAGCTGATCTGCTGCAGTGACTAAGGGGACAGCTCCTTTTGTGTTTAATCAAACAGGTATTCACACTACATTTTGTTATTCCAATTTACACTTACACTCAGTCAGCAAAAGAAAACAGGGCCAAAGAAGGGGTAACTTTAATAATACACCAAAGGTACCAAAATTACATTAAAGAGTGTCAATACATATCAGAAAGGATCGTAACAGCAAAGTTAAGAATGGAGAAGGAAGACCTGGACATCATCGGAGTATACGACCCAGAAAATAATAAGCCTTAAACAACAAGTGAAACGTTTATGACGAATTGCATCAAGTAGCAGAACAAGTAATCATAATATAAGATCATGATAATATTGGGGGATTTTAATGCTCAAGAACTGATGATAAACTTATGTACTAACAACGAACTTAGAATAAACAACACCTTTTTTGAATACTATAATCTCCAAACACACACACACACACATACACATAACTATACAAGTAACCTATTTTTATTACCTAGTATAGAGTACAATAATTATTAGACTACAAACGAGTGCTGACAATTTCTTGTCTTTATTAAATATTAATCTGCGGATATTTTTAAATGTATATATATATATATATATATATTATATATATAATATAATAATACTATAATTCTTAATTCATTTAACAAAAATATACACTGATCTTTCTCTAGTAGCGTGACCATAATCCTGATAAGGAAATGACGCAGATATCTGTTGTTTAGGTACATAGTCCCCCTAGTATATATGAATCAGTGTTTTTTCACTTAATTAGATTTTTTCAATATGCAGATTGCGTAACCTCATGTGTTTGAGAGTGGCGGTCTATTTTAAGATCTGGACCCTTGTAGGAATATTTATTGTCTGTCTTTTTATTGCGAATTAATGAGAAAGGCAACAATATGTTTTGAGCGGAACAAATAAATGACAATTTCTTATTAGTTCAAAAAGAATTAGAAAGAGTATGTAATTACGATAAAGTAATTTCATTAACTATACTTCTTAAATAACTAGTTGATATAAAGTAATTATTAAGGAAATGTAGATAAATAATCAAATTCTGGATAGAAGGAAATGTAGATAGATAATCAAAACTTCCACTGCGGATGACGAGTCAATAGAACAACTCTACGAAGATATAACGCGAGCTAAAGACCTGGAAAAAATACACTATGTTATCATCACTACCAGGCGACTCAGACTACATAGAAAATTTCGGTCTAGGCAACAGAAAAACCAGAGGAAAGACATTAGCAAATTACGTAAGCATCGAAAAAATGTTTTGCCTGAACTCGTTGTATAAAAAACAAATACAAAGAAATTGGACATGGCGTAGTCTTGAAAACCAGGTTAAGAATGATATAGATTTAATCCTTTCCAGTGATAGATCAATTTGTAAAAACATCGAGGTGCTGAACAAATTTAACACCGGAAGTGACCATAGACTAGTTCGTGCCGATATACGTATTAACGTAAAGAGAGAAAGACGAAAACTATTAACAACAAACCCTTTAGCGACAACAGACATCCTAGCCAGTAATAAAGAGAAATACCAAGAGGAATTAGCACAGAAACTAGTAGCAAATACCTTTGAGCACAAGAATATAGATAAACTAGCTGAGAAAATAACTAAAGACATACAAACAGTCACTAAGAACTTGTTGAGATAAGAAAACAAAAGGAAGCAAACTAAACCGAGACCTAGAACAGATAGAGAAAAGAAGAAAAACGAACAGAGATAAGCCAGACTATAAAGCGCTCAACAGCAGCGTTAAGAAAAATATTCGAAAATACCTCATAGCTTATAGAACAAACCAGATTCTTAAAACCATAGAGAAAAATAAGAATATGATAGTACTAAAAACATGTAATCCAATGGCAGGAATAAAATCATAAAGGTAATAGACGACCGTGGAACATTGTGCTCGCATAAGGAAGAGATCGTTAGAGAAATCCGAAAATTTTATGAGAAGCTGTATACTTTTACTATTCCAAACACCGGTATACCAACAAAACATATCTTAAATGTGAGCTCAGAGGATCTTCCTGAAATAATAACATCAGAAATTAGAGCCGCCCTAAAACAAATGAAAAATGGGGAAACACCAGGAGAAGATAAAATTACTTCAGAGATGCTAAAAATGGGAGGCACTGCATTAGAAGAAGCAATGAGAGCATTACTGAATAAATGCCTATTGGAAGGATAAATACCAAAAGCATGGAAAAATGCGGAAGTTATTCTACTCCATAAAAAAGGGGACGCCGCAAATATAGAAAACTACCTACCAATAAGCTTATTGCCACACCTTTACAAACTACTAACCCAAATAATAACAAACAGATTGACAGCTAAGCTAGATGCATACCAACCAGTGGAGCAAGCAGGCTTTCGTAAAAGTTTTAGCTCTATCGATCACTTGCAAACAATCCGGACAGTTATTGAATAAACAACAGAGTACAACATACCACTACATCTGGCATTTGTCGATTATCACAAAGTATTCGACAGTATCGAAAAGTGGGCTTTCTTAACAGCATTGGACGACGTCAGAGTAGATTCAAGATATGCTGCCCTCCCTAAGAATATATACGATAATGCTACTTTTCACGACTAATATCATTACGTGAACAAAATGAAATGAAAATTGCAAATGAATTTTTTCAACGCAGAGACATACACAAATACAAATGGACGCAAAATACGAGAGGATTAAAATCAATCATAGAGTACACAATCATACGACAAAAGACAAATATGGAGTAAATAAACCAAAAAAAGAAAAAGAAGGAAATGAAAGGGAGAAAGTAATACAGAAGAGATATAACCTAATCAGCTTAGAACAAGAAAGCGTGAGAGAATTATACAGAAATAGATTAAATCAAAAGTTGGAAAATAAACAATTTAATAACAATGAAGACCATTACATACTCACATAAAAAGGTGTCTCCAAGAGGCAGCAACAGAAGCCATTGGATACCAAATCCAGAATCAAAGAAAACTTCCATATTGGTTTGATGAAGAAATAGAACAAGAAATAAAAAAGAAAAGAGACCAATATCAAAAATTCTTAAACACAAAGAATATAATGGATAAAATAATCTACAAGGAGTTTCAAGCCAAAGTACAAAAAATGATATGTCGGAAGACAAATGAAGCATGGCAACAAAACATGATAAATTCACATCTAGGAAGACGAAGAAGCACAGAAAGTTAGAGAGTCTTAAAATCTTTACGACAAGATAAGAAGAGAGACATAGTATCAACAATAACAATGGATGACTGGGACCAATATTTTGAGAAACTCCTAAGGAAGATAGACCACAATTTAAAGGCAGCAACGAAACACAAAATATAGATATTTTAACGTCGCCTATACGAATAACAACAAAAGAAGTGGAAGATGTATGCAGATCTCTAAAAAATAACAAAGCACCGGGTCCAGGTAACATCCCTGCAGAGTTAATTAAACACGGTATAACCAAATTATATACAAGTTTAGCCAAACTGTTTCAAAACTGCATTAATGGAATGACAACCCCAGATGAGTGGAAGAGATCATTCATATCCACTATATACAAAAAAGGCAAAAGGGATGAATGTGACACTTACAGAGGCATTGCCGTGACAAACTCGGTCAGTAGAAAATACGGAAAAGTAATTAAAAATATAATAGACAGCGATTATAAAGACTTAGAGGCTGAGGAACAGGCAGGATTCAGGGCAGGTAGATCTACTGTTGACCATTTGTTTTGCATTACACAGATCATTGAAAACAAAATAGCCGTTAATCAAGAAGTACATTTATTGTATGTAGACCTACGAAAGGCTTATGATAGCATACCACATTATAAATTATAGAAAGCGTTAGAGAAAACAAAAATAAGCATGAATTTAATAAATGCGACGAAGGAACTGTACGCTAATTCTAACTCAAAGGTAAAGGTTGGAAATAATCTGTCAAGTGGATTCCAAATAAATAAAGGCCTTAAGCAGGGCTGCTGTCTCTTCCCGACATTATTTAAAATTTATCTAGAAAAGGCTCTAAAACTATGGAAGCGCAAATGTAGAAATATGGAAATGTCGATTAACAACAATAGCATATACACTTTGTCATTAGCAGATGATCAACTAGTGATAGCACAAGATCATGAAGATATTGAATATATGACTCGAACATTAAACGAGGAGTATAAAAAATGGGGAAACAACAGGACCTCATATTGGAAGATGGAAAAGTTATCAAACATTGCAACAAATATAAATATTTAGGTATGATCATCACAAAAGAAGGCAATGTAGACGACACAATTGAGGACAAAAACAACCAAGCAAGAAAAGCCATTTTAATGTGTTAATGTGGACCCTTTACGGTAGAAAAAGAAGAGGAAGACCACGCCTTAGTTGGAGAGAAGGCATAAATAGAGAAATGAAAGACAGAGGCATAGAAGAAGACTTATGGATGAATCAAGAGGAGTGGCAACTAGGTATCGGAAGACGTAGGAGAACGTTTTAAACCGATCTATATAAAAGATTGCAGGAGACAAGTTTTATTATAAATTTTTGTGTTTCAACAAACCACAAGTCTTCTTCAACAAATATAAAGCACTGCTATCAAAATTTAACAACGCCCTCAAAGGTCTTTAACTGCGATAAAAAGAGTGTTTCTGTGGTCCATGATAATACCTCAATGGTTCTGTCATAAAGCGAAAAAGCAGGTTAGTAAAATCACGTCGGGAGAAAAATCTTCTTTTTTATAAGTGTGAAAATCGCATAGCATGAACATTTGTAAGCAAATAAAATTCAAAAATATTTACATAACTTACAAAATATTTTAAAAATGTACTTCATTATGCTACCCATAGGATTAACATGTTTTTAATGTGTCAGGTACTGGGCAAGTGTTTCTGTAGCGCAACAAAAAATAGACTTTTTTTATATGTTAATTTGATAAGTTGAACCACGGAATATTGCGAATATTAATTTTTGTGCGAACACTAAACATGTTTACTTTTAAAATATTGCATTTTTATATAAGCTTTAGGTGTCCAGTACTTGGCAAGTCTCCTCTAACTCTAGTTCTGTACGCTCATGAAAAATTTTGGAACACTAAGTAGCACAAAATTTAAAATATGAAAATAGGCTATGTTGTATAAATACTCCAAGTACACACAAATACGCAGCTTACTTAGAGATAATACGTCCATAATTATTGCAGTTATCAAAAACTTTAACTGAAACAAAATACTACGAATATAGGTGAAACTGACAGCTCTGATCTTGACCCTGAAATCCTCGGAGCTATTGATTATTTTCACTCAACGGAAAATGAACGTTTTTATAAAAAAGACAGACTTACTTTGGCCCTTTTTTATTACACATATTCCACATTTTAAGAAATAGAGTATAAAGGCAGAAAACATGCGCGATTGAAATTATCAGTACATTCTACCTTGCACAACAAAAAAATTAGTGGAAGTGTTGATCGGTGACATTAACCAACCGTACATGCGCCAATTCAATTTTTGAAATTCCTAAGAATCGATAATCTGAGGTACTGAGGTGCAGTTGACAGAAATCTATAGCCCAGTCTGGTTAGGCAAAAATCATCGAATTCACGGCAAAATTTTTTACAGATATCTGAAGCTTTTACACATAGGTGGGGGTTACTAGATGACGAATAGATGAAAGGGTACTCGTATGTTTTCCGAGTTTTTTTAAACAATAATTATTTATGGTCACAATTTGATTTTTCCCTTATATTCTAAATATTTATAATAGTTTTTAAACAATATTTATTTTTTTATATTAAGAATATCTTTATTTTCCCGTTTTTTTCAATTGAGGGGCTGAGAGGAAAAGTGGTACAAGTGACATTTAGATAGTTTTGAGAAAATGAGAGTTAAAGTTTAAGTAGTGGCACAAAAAGACCAAACAAAATTTTAAAATCTAATCAAGATATTATTATTAGTAAGTTCTTAATGTTTTCATGTGCAGTTTTTACAATCATATACATTTAGTTTTTTTGAAACATTTTTTACAAAATGTACATGTACCATTTTTGTTGTTTAGAGTAAAAATGGTACAAGTAAATATTACCATGAGTAAATAAATAAATAATATCTTTTATAAAAGAAATACACGTAATTTTTGAACATTTATTTAAGAAGCTACATTAGATACGAAAACAAAATGTACATTGCACAAAAATACAGGAACAAAAAATGCATAAAAAATAACGAAATGATATTATATAGACGTGCTACCAACTGAGCTAAATATCTTCCTCATCATCATAGTCGCTCAAAAGTATTTTATCATTGTCGTCTACCTCATCGTCATCTTCATTGTCCTTCTCTTTTCTTTCTTCAGGTTGCATTGGCTTCTTTTTCTGACCTTGTTTTCCCTTCTTCGCAGTGTGATTGAGCTGATTGTAAAATTGATGGTAAATTGGTGGCACAAAGCATAGTAGGTCTTGTAAATTCTTCCATTTTTCATACTTCAGACTCATGGGTGAACTATACAGTTTGCTAAGACTAATATTCTGAGGTGTTCTTCCACGCATCTTCTTCATACAGTTAACAGTTATAAATTCAGTCTCTTCATTGAGAGTGTACTTGAATTTCATAGTAAATGGGTCTTTCTTCTCAAACCGAATCCATTTTATTTCTCTCCATTTTATCTGCTTATTCTCATCATCCTCATTTTAATATTTTCCTGCACGTACTCGTTGAAGTTTTCGAGTGAAATGAAGTGCTCCATCTTCATTTCTTCACATTTAAACTTCTTAGAACTGTTTCTCACAGCATTCATCCACTCACTGGGTACAAAAATATAAGGTACTTGCTTTTTGTACTTTTCAATGACTCCGAAATCTTCATCGCATTCCATGAAGGTGTGTCCCGGTTCAAGGAATTTGTGGTCTATTATTTCTAGCTGAGTTTCTTTAACCACATACATAAAAAATTTCACAATATTTTTATTCTTATTTTGTCCCGAACAAGAATCACTAAATGCAATAAGATGTCGTGTATTTTGATTAAGACCAGCAATAAATTTCCAAAGACATGAAGAAACTTCCATAGAGCCTGTGGATGCTACCGATTCATCCCACATATATATTGAAGCACATTTCTTGCCCAAATTATGGATTCCAAAATTATATGTCCATAATACTCGCATATAAAACACTTTGTTGGTTGTAAGTGCTGGTGTAGGTAAAGTTTTTTGTAGATCGAAACAAACTGATACCACTTCTTCATTCCTTGAAGTTTCAGCCACTATTTTTGCCTCTTTTTTGGCTTGTATTCCCGATTCGGCTTTTCGGTGATGAAGCTCTCTCTCGCACATTATTTTCTTTTTATCTGACTCACTTATGCACGATTTTATTGATGTTTCGAACTTATCGCACTTATTACAAGTATCGGACAAGGGATGATGAAAACTTAGATTAAATTCGGTATTAAACACTCTCCTGTAGCACCATTCCTTGACAGGAGCTTCGTTATTTTCTTGACAATGCTTTAGGTAACACTTATACATTTTTCTTATGCTCAAAAATGAAGGATCCCCGTCTACGGGGATTGTAATGTCTGGTGTAATGGCTGGTATATTTTGGAAACATATCAATATGTCGTTTTACCTTATCAATTACATCCTGTGATAGTTTATTAGGACATGGAGCTCTTCCTCTTTTATCAACAGCGGTGATTTTTAAGAAAAACATTTTGCAAACTCTCATATTTTTTAGTTTGATAGTAACGCTCTTTTCTTTATTAGTAACAGCTTCTGTACGTCGTCGTTTGGGCAAAGCGATCTCTGTACAAGACGTAATGAATGCATTCTGCAGATTCCAATTTCCTAGACCCCAGAATTGGTTAAATATTTCCTGTCTTTGTTCATCGGTGAATTTTTGACACTGAAATCTGCAAGTATGTATATAATTTTGCAAACTTCTTGCTTTTACTAACTTGTTTTTATAGCCTACGTATTCCTCACCTGCATTTCTTTTTCGTTTTCTTACTTGCCTCTTATCTAAATCGCTATATCTCAAACGTTTTTTGCCCTTTTTCTTTAATGACTTGTTTAAATGAACATCTGCAATGTTTTGTAGATCATGATTACTATCGCTACTACTTTCTTCTATTGGATTAAAGTTTCTGTCCTCTTCTGAATCGTCATATTCCGAATAACTGTCAGATTCTGAAACAAAAAAGAAACATTTTAAGGTTATGCTATAAGTTTCTTTCAACTACTACTTTTTGAAGACATAGATAAATAAAATAACCCTATAAAATATCAATTGAAAAAATATAAAACGCATTGAAGACTTACCTTGCATTATTTTAAGGCTATTTCACAAATTGTATTAATATTCCTGCACACTTTTAAAACGTGGCTGTCACAAACAACTACATAAGGTTTAGAACAAAAGTGGGACATGTACGCTTGGACCACTTATACAGAAAACCATTACCAGAAATTGGTGAGAGCTTTTACTTCTCACATACAGATGTCTGTACTGTAGTGTGTTTTGTACTTGTACCATTTTTATATTAATAAATCTCAACATCCTCTAGCCACTCATGCACATATCTCACTTTTATACAAAATGTCACTTGTACCACTTTTCCTCTCAGCCCCTCAATTAAAATTGATAAATAATTTACGGAGATATTTGCAAAAAAGCAGTTTTTTTGCACTAATTTAAAAATTTTAATAATTTTTTTATTAACAAAATAAAATATTATTAATACATTTAAACATCGAGTAATTATCGTCTTTTAAATTTTTGTCAAATTTCCTCCCGATCGGTCAAATAGTTTAAAAGTTATTTAATTTATTTATCCCTGAGGCTAATTATTTAAACTATTGAACTTGCCCTACGAATGATGCTAGACACATTTAGCAAATTCGATAGGATTCTTTAAGACTTAAACTATCTCAGAAATTAAATGAATATTGCGTTTTCATCGAAATTATTTACAAAATAAACGTTTGAAAAAGGGGTATGTTTTTTTACTTATAAACAATTGTAATATATTACAGACTTGTACGTAAAATCATTGGATAGCTGATAAAAAAACTCACATTTAACAAAAATAAACCTTCTATGACCAATAGAAACGAAGTTAGCGACTATTTAAAAAAAATCATATCTCCATTGTTTATAAACATTAAGAAGTAAAATTTGCACAAATTTTCTAAATCTAAACTTTATATTGAAACTTATAGCTATAAAATTTATCAAATTTTTTGAAACCTACAGCCTTTCGAAACAAAGGTACTTTTCAGTACCTTCAGAAACTGTTTCAGCTCCACGGTCCAAAGTTTCGTCAGTCTCAGTCTTTAGAAAGGAATATCTATACTTATACTTCTTGGAGTAAAATATTTTGTGTATTTGAACAAAAATGTTTTAACTAAACGTATTTAATTACTTTTTAATTGAAAATTGTAAGTAATATTTAAAACTATTGAATGAATAATTAATTGTTTTCAACTTGTATAATCACTGAAAAATATTATTTATTATCGATTATTTCAAAATAAACAGCAGACTGTAGCATTAACTTGTTCAAGCAGTAGTAGTTTTAAAGTAAGTATTTTCCTTTTTATTTTTTGATCCACTGGTTTTGAACCAATTTATACTCTAGATAATTTAATTCCCGAAGAGAAATTAAAGCACATTACATGCAAATACACCACAGGTTACAAAACTACTAGATTTTGGTGCAGAAAACGTGGTTTGAATTGTATGAACTTGTTCATAAATTGTACTGAGAAAGAAGCAGAGGAAAAAATATGCTGCAACCTCGGTACAGTTACTTTTGACAACGACAGTGATTCTGAAGATGTATATTTAAAGACTGATTTAATAAGTGAAGACAAACAACCTGTAACAAAAAGGTTCAGAACTGACAGTGAAGTCGAATGAATAAACAATGAACCAAATTTTAACTTTTAAACCAATGTATGCAAAGAAAATAAAAAAAGTAAAGTTCAATGAACATTGCAAAATTTAATAAGACAAGTGATGAAAAAATCAACTTATTTTATCAAAGCATTAGATTAATATTGTATATCATATTTGTACGAAAAATAGAATAAAAATCAATATTGTTAATTATAAAAATACAAACAATTATAATTATTATAAGGAATATAATAATATAATGTGTAAAAAATTAAAACATAGTACAATAAGTACCTATTATTACATCACTGATATAAAATGAAAAAAAAATATGTTGATTTTCCTGGATTTGTCGAGATTTCCGGGGGAGGGGGGTGAAAATTATCGTTATTAATACTGCGACAGACTATTCCAGCCAAATTAAAAAAAAAAGTAAGTTTTTACGGTGAATTTCAAATGGACTCAATTTATCCGAGGTTTCCATATTTTCCGGCCAGTGAAAACTATGTAGTTATTCATATTTCGACGAGCTACCCCAAATAAAAAAAGAGGCTTCCAGCTGCAATGGAAGCCGAGATAATGTACATTTTTTCTACGTGTTTCAATTTGAAGTTCCGATGTCAAAAAAAAAAAAACGAAGCTGAAACAGTTATCCTCTCTACTTTCCTATGTCGATCTTTCGAAAGTACCTTCGTTTCGAAGGGCTATAAGTTTCGAAAAATTGGATGAATTTTATAGCTATAAGTAGACTTCGGCAAATATGCAAATAAAAATGTAGAAAATATGCGCATAAATATGCACGTGTTTACCCGAAAATATGCAAATATTTTACAAAATATGCATACAAATAAATAAAAAAATCGTAAAATAGTAACAATTTTATTTAAAAAAAAAAGTGTACATAACTAAATATTTCCTACTATTCATTAAGATTTACATTTATTTTAAGTAACTACATCATTTTTAAGTATGAATAAACTTATTTAGAATTATGGTAACAATAAATGACCAAGTGGTGTACAAAATTTTCTAACAAAAACTTGTGGCTTCTGTCTGAGTACATATATTTATATATGGAAAAACTTCGTTCAACATCAACTGATGTAACGGGAGCATTTTTCAAACTAACCAAAACATTTGGTTCTAAATTAATTGTTTCCGAAATATTTCCAGCTAGAACACTGACTACTTCAGAAAGAATATGGTAACCCATATTTTTTCCATAGTAGCTTCAAATTTTTTTAAAATATCTTTTCCAATATTACCTCTAACGTTCCGACAACATGACGCACATTCTTTTATTAATGCTGTACTTTCGAACAATGACAGTTTTGGTAATTCTAACTGAGTAATTCTTTTTTGAACAAAACTAAAATTTGATTTTATAAATGAAAGTTCTTGTTGAAGCAAGTTACTCTGAAAAGTTTGTTTAGAATCCAAAAGAGATTGGGAACTTTCATCTGTTAATGTATCAATTATGTTCTTTATTTTAACAAAATAATCTGCATAACAATTAGCTGCTTCTAACGATGTTCCCCATTGCGTTAAAATAGGTTGTGGTGGAAGAGGAATGTTAGGTAGCATTTCTTTATAAAGTTGAATTCTTATAGGAGATTTAAGAAATACTTTTTTGACACTGGATATCATGGTATTTACAAGAGGAAACTTTTTTTCGTATTTCCTCTGCAACTCTGTTTAATCCATGCGCTACACAAGTAACATGTATTAAATCTGGGAAAAATATTTTTAAATTTTGTCCTGCTTTCACCATATAAGGAGCAGCATCCGATAAAATAAGCAGTAATTTATTAGAAGGAATAGTTGTCGGAAGAAAAAAAGTTGCTCATGTTTCTTGTATAAAACGCGAAATTGTTAAAGCATTTGTTTTCTCAAGTTGCTGGCATGAAATAAGATGAGATTTTGGTAAGGTATCTTCTTTAAGAACACCAATCAATAAATGAGCAATATACTTTCCTGAGGAATCAGTGGTTTCGTCTACAGATATGTAAAAATAATTATATGCAATTTCTTAATTAATATTAATTAACACCAACGAGTATAGCCCGTTCACATTATTTCTTCTTAGAGACCGATCACTTGGAGCATTAAGTTTGCAATATTTTTTTAGAAACGAACTAAAATTTACATTTGCTAATTTTGAAAGCGGTATGTTTGCAGACACTAATGCGCGACACAAGTCTTCATTAAAAGTTTCTTGCTCATCTAATTTTTTTGAAGTAGATTGGAAACATTTAGCCATTGAAGTTTGATGTTTTCCTCCTATTTTTCCTTTTTTTGCAATGTGTGAAGCAGTTCACACATGTTGGTCTATCTGAAATTTCTTCTCACATGCTATCTATAAATAAAAATAAAAACCTTTATTTTAACCCAACCTTTAAAATATAAAAATATACAAGGTGTTTTTGGTTAATCAAATAACTGGTTTGGAAAAAAAACACTCGCTAAGTGTTTTAAATGCAGTATTAATCCACAAATTTAACTTATTTTAAAATTCAACAAAAGTTTTTTTTTTGTTAATTCAATTACAATAAAAATAATTGTGTTTTAGAATAGCTGACTTCATAAAAAAAGTAAAGGTGACAAATTTTTCTAAATACACACCATTGTATTGTACCATTGACAATTTTTTCTCACTAAAAGAAGCTATTTTTCATTTAAAAACAACCTACGAGTACTAAATTTCAAGTGAATACGTTTATTGGTTTTAAAGTTATTGTTGTTATTAACTAAAAGAATTTAATTTTTTTAATTTTAACACCCTGTATCTCGAAAAGTAAATAAGTTTGACCCCTCATTAACTATATCGTTTTGTTCAATTTTTCGAGAAGTATCTACAGTCACCCGTTGTAAGTGTCATTTGGAAACACCCTGTATGTATGAAATATTAGATATTTAATAGAAAATATTAGATACTTACAATTTTGCCACAGACTGAACAGTAGATTTTTCCCATATCCATAGACAGCTCTTTATAAGGTTTAATCCAAGTTTAAGCACTGATTGTTTTAGGCATTATAAAATCACAATCTTCCTTTTTGTTACGCACAACGAGTGTTTACGCTTTGAATATCAAAACAAAAATGATTTACAAATCTGAGCATCAAATTAGAAATGTTTAGGTACCTAATTCAATAAACTGGGAGATTTTAGAAAATCCCTAAATTAGGAACAAAACTATTAGCCGTTTACTGGCTGTTGAGATATAATAAATTGTAGATAGATTTGGGGATTAGATCATAAAATGCAAATGAGCGAACCCTTAGCGATTATCCAATAACTGAATGCCTCAGTGACCGAGACTTTCTAAGAATGTTGAGGGCTACTCAAATTGATCTTCTTTGAAATTGTAAATGTTTTGTACCTGTAGAGATTACGTACTTAGATCATTTCTTGATTAAAATGACTACAAAATTTTATACAAGAATTGAAATAAATTGGTATGTTTAAAAATTTTCAAATACAGTATAAAAATCTGAACTTTTATGCACTTTATGCAAACTTTTATACAAATATGCCAAAATATGAAATATTTGCATAAAATATGCACAATATGCAAGATATGCAATATGCATATTTGCCGAAGTCTAGCTATAAGTTTCAGTATAATGTTTAGATTTTCATTCAAAATTTGTGCAAATTTTACTTCTTAATGTTTATAAACAATGGAGATATGATTTTTTTAAAAATAGTCGCTAACTTCGTTTCTATTCGTCGTAGAAGGTTTTTTTTTTTTGATAAATGTGAGTTTTTTAACCAGTTATCCAATGGTTGCACGTACAAGTCTACTAAAACTTTAATAATGTAGAAGTTATTACAATTGTTTATAAGTAAAAAACATACCCCTTTTTCAAATGTTTATTTTGTAAATAATTTCGATGAAAACGCAATATGCATTTAACTACTGAGATAGTTTAAGTCTTAAAGAATCCTATGAAATTTGCTAAATGTGTTTCTAGCATCATTTATAGGGCAAGTTCAATAGTTTAAATAATTAGCCTCAGGGATAAATAATTTAAATAACTATTTGACCGATCGGGAAAAAATTTAGCACAAATTTAGAAGAAGGTAATTCCTCGATGTTCAAACGTATTAATAACATTTTATTTTCTTTATAAAAAAATTAATAAAATTTATAAATTAGTGCAAAAAAACTGCTTTTTTGCAAATATCTCCGTAAATTATTTATCAATTTTAATTGAAAAAACGGAAAAATAAAGATATTAGGAATATCTATTCCTAATATATATTCCTAATATAAAAAAATGATATAAATATTGTTTATTTAAAATATAAGGGAAAAACCTTATAGACAAAAAATCAAATTGTGACCATAAATTATTGTTTAAAAAAATTACAAGGTAAAAACACGAGTACCTTTTCATCCATTCGTCATCTAGTAAACCCCTCCTATGTCTTAAAAACTTCAGATATATGCGAAACATTTTTCGATCTTTTTTTTAACCAGACTGGGCTACTACTTAAGTTTTATAATTCAAGTGATAAATTTTACCGAAAATAATAAAATTTATATGAAATATAACATAACAGTAATATGAAGAGGTATAAGATCGAATCTGGAAGCAGAAATCTACTAAAACTTCCAAAGTTCTACAACAGTTCAACTGACATAATTTATGAAAAATATAAAATTAAGATGAAAGCTAAGGTAACAATAATATGAAGCGGTATAATATTTAGTCTGAAAAATATATAGAGTTAAATGAAAAGTATTTGAAAATTTAAAGATGTTTATAAATCAACTAGGTCTAGTTCTAAAAAAACCTTTAGCTATTGGACAATGTGGAAAAACTTCTACATATACGAAAAATCTTTCAAATTTAAAATTTCGTTTTAATGGTTTAATCAAAAACTTACTTTAATGACAGATGAATACGCACTGCAGAGAAATAATTTTCATTTTACTAGTACTTTAAAACACACATCCCATTGAATGGTAATGAAAAAGCATATATTCCGAAAAATTGTTACAATAATTCACTCACTTAATCAAGCATTACTTAAAGCTTACCTCAATAGTAAAAATTTCTGTAGTAACAGTCATCATAATCGACTGGGTTTATTAATCAACCACATTAATTATTTTATAGTAATTTTACCGGCAAGATCCGATTATCTCTCGCCAATATCCGATTTTTGATTTGATATACCCTTGGTGATTACCATCCAGTGAAATAAAGAATCGGTTGTAGTCCAATGGAAATTTAAAGCTTTTAAATAGTATAAAAATTAAAATCATTCAATGATGTATGGAGAAATGTAGAAAAAATAACAAAATAAAGTTTTTTTTCTGGTACTGTAAAACGGGGTTACTTTGCACCATAGTTTTTAGTTTCATTTTCTTAGAGTGGATATAACGTTATTTGAAAGAATATCTGAACTTTTTATTATAAATATCTATTCAACAGGTCGTAATATAGCCCTTATTATAGTTGTTTTTTAGTTATATTGCATAATTAAGAGATTATCCTAATTTTATTAGGGTTGCAAAGTATACCCTAGAGGAGACATACTTTGCACCACTTGATATTTTAATAATATTTGGCTACGAAATGCTTGCTGGTGCATAGTAATACTATCTGATTTTAAACTTTGCATCATTTAAACGCAAAAAAATTTTGGTTGGCCCAGTTTTTTAAATATAAACCTACCTACATTTATGAAAGAAGCCTAGCGTGAAAAAGCATTGCTACATTTTAAATGAAAAAACTTTATTATAAGTACAATAGTGAAAATACAAAGTTTGAATCTAATCCCACCGCAATTTGTCGCATTCTGGAATAATGTAAAATCCTCGTCTGGAAATTTTCTTGGAAGGATTTATGGAGCCAATTACATTGTCCCACGAATACCATATTTCGTTGCGTCTTTCTGGCCATTTGCAAAACTTTAACGATTTTGACATGGCGTTAATCATCGCTCCGTCATTTTCTATTGCTGTTATGACTCCAGGGTAAACATGATCTTTATAGACAAATAAAACGTACTCGCCAATATTTTTTTAACATGATCTAATGCAGAGTTTTTAACTTTTTTGGCAATATTTGTTCCAAGAGAACCTGAGGCGAGTTTTTCATTAAATTCGCTTTCTTCTTCCATCTCTTGCAGCTCATTTATTTCATCATTCGATGAATCCCTGTCTAGTGAAAAGTGGTCGTCCAAAGCAATATCATTCTCTGAATCATCTACGACTTCTGGCTCAATAGCTTGATGAAGTGTGGAAGTAGATGCTTCAGTTAGATCTTCTAAACTAATTTCAGAATGAGCAATAGTTTGTCCTGCTGGAACATTTATTTTCTTTTTCTTCCCACGTGTCTTAAACTGGGTGGCTTCCTTTCTTTTATCTTCTGAATATCGAATGAAAATGTTTTCGATATCTGACGTACTTGATTTATGGCCATGATTTATTATTATTTGTTGTATGACTATCAGTTATCACACTAGATTGCTGAGTTGTTTTAACCGCTCCAAGAGCGGTATTATATCACAAGGAACGATACCACATTTCCTAAATCGCGATTTTAATATCTCATCGCTGTTCTTTTATAATATTTCGATTAATAATCGTAAAAGCGTTGGAAAATGCTGTTTCTTAAGTACATTTGATCTACTCCCCACATTAGTTTTCTTATACTCAAATAAAATTTCCCTCCAGGCCTTTTTAATTGGAGCAAATAATGCAACATCTAGCGGTTGTGTAACGTGGGTGCTATTCGAAGTCAAATATATAAAATGAATGTCGTGTTTTCGACACAAATCCAGGACTTCAACATTAATATGAGAAGAAAAATTATCTCCTAAAACGGCCTTCTTTCCCTAAATTTTTTTAAGCCTGGGCAATAGAATAGTGTTAAACCAATTTGCAAATGTCTGTGATTCGAACCAACCAGATGCTGTATTTGCATAACGCGTACCAGAGGGGCCATTTTCCAGGTGTCCAGGTGTCCCACAAATGCTTGTATTTGAACACCACATAAAGAGGTAGTAGCTCACCCGCTGCATTTCCATACATCACAAGAGAAATGCTACTTTTTGAAGAGTTACAAATTCGTTCAGGATATTTAACCCCACGTTTAGTTAATACCTTTTTTTGTCCTGGATCATCTGTTAAGTTCGTCTCGTCATAATTAAAAATAGCATGTGGCTCCACACCAGTTAATTTTTGGTTTAAATTTTGTATGTATTCGGCCATTTGGTCTGCATTGAGTGCTACTCTACTTCTTTTAATGTTTAAGGCTATCCTTTTAGTAAGGTCCTTATGACGACTTAAAAATGATTTGATCCAATCCATACCAGGAGTATTATCCTTAAAGCGAGTTTTTTTTTCTTTAGCGATTTAAATGAGTCTTGATTATTTGTCCTAATTCCATTCCAGTAACAGGAAATCCAGCATCACTAAGGCTATGAATGCATTGTACGAAGCACCTTTTTTACACCACTTGTAAATTGGCGGTGCAAAGTAATTCCAATTTCACGTGTTAAGTGCACATGTAAACAATATTTTTTTTTTGTTATTGATATCCTGGTTTAAAACCGTTATTTTAATAACTAAAAATCGCAATCGATTGTGGTATATGCCATTAGACGTGTACTTACCAATTTGTGTCCGCTGGGACTGTCTGCACAGTACGATTTTGCAAAGTTAGAAAGTAATAGATTTTCGAGGTTAATATTCTAACCGTTGCTGATAGATTGACTATGTGCTCTAGAGGCAGTACAGATATATAAACAAAATTGAGCGTAGGTTTACAGAAAATATACTTTTACACGTTTGGTGCAAAGTTACCCTGCTCAGTGCAAGGAAACCCCGTTTTATGGTAGCTTAAGCCACATAGGTTCGATGTTTGTAACTATAAAGTTTTCGTAATCGTCATGAAATAATAAAATTTTAGATGTGGGTGAGTACATTATTATTTACAGGGTACATAAAATAATCATTAAAAATATTTCGAATAGGTAATGGTATTATTGCGGTATCAATAGGAATATAATGCAGGGTAAAATCAAAGGTAGAAGAAGCGTAGGAAGACGTAAAATCTCGTGGCTACGCAATCTCCGTGAGTGGTTTGGATGCAGTTCAATTGAACTATTCAGGCGAGTAACCAATAAAATTATAATTGCCAGAATGATTTCCAATCTCCGATAGGAGTGGAACTTGAAGAAGAAGAAGCGGTATCTACTTTACATCTTGTAGTTTGTTGTAAATCTATAAAAGTGACTATAGTGTATTTTACGAATTTGCAACCATTTTGGATTAGGGATGAAAACTGTTACTTAAACAGTCCGATGTGCTGCTATTGGAATACCGCACAGAGCAAACAAGGAGTCGGTACAATAGTGAATAAAAGAATAGAATCAATGATACTAAACTACAAAGCAGTACCATCTAAAATAATTACAGCCAAACAGAATTAAGAGACAAGGAAGGGATAATACAAATATACAGACCAACAGAAGGTAATGCAGAAAGACAAGGATAGAATTCTGCAACGAACTCGAAAATAAATTAGACAAATTAAGAGAGACAAGGGAAAAAATAATAAACTTAGGAGATTGAAATTCAAGAGTGGGTAAGGACGTTAAGGGATTAGGATGTATTGGACCATATGGGGAAGAAACATTAAATAGAAATGGAATTAAAATGCTAGAATTCTGCCAAACGAATGACCTGATAATATAACACATTCAGTGAACAAGCCATTGAAGACAAATAATATACATTTGTGGCTGAAAAGAGGAATGCAAAAAGCTTAATCGACTACATTGTAATGTAATAAAAAAGGCGAAAAAAATATAGAGCTATAGCAAATAAGTAGAGAAGAAGTAATAGACGGATTATCAAACATAAAAATAGTCAAGGCAGATAAGAAATAGTAAAATACATGGGAGAAGAAGTAATAAACTGGCTATCGAAAATATATTAAGAGGGGTGGGAACAACAAACAATCCCTAAGACTGGCAGAACAACATCATCGTGCCAATATACAAAAAGGACATGTAAACTGCGACAACTATAGAGCAATATGTCTGTTATCGGTATCCTTTATATAACAGAGACCATAACAGGGGTATAACAAAGACCAAAAAGAAGGGGAAAAATACACAGATTTTAGAAAATGGACACTTTCTCATCACCAGTAGAGTGTCACTTGGCGAAAGGGCAAAAGAAGGGGTAGGCTGCCTGATACACAGTAACCTAATAAAGAATATTCAAGATTGGGAATGCATTTCCGAAAGAATTCTAAAGATAAGACTGGTAACTGAGGTACACAAACTAGTCAAAATCATCGTTATGTACGAATGTTATAAATAAATGATGACGAAAGAGTAGCTAGCAAATACCTATTCTGGGATAAGTCCTCAGAAATAATAGACAGTTTAGAAGGCAATACTATAGTACTAGGGGATCTAAATGGTCGAGTGGGTGTAATAGATGAACATACCCAAGTTGTATTGGGACTATATGGAGAAGAAGCAGAAAATGACAATGGGAAACGTATTATTGATATATGCAGAGAAAATAATTTAATAATAATAAACACATTTTTAAAACACAAAGACCTACATAAATATACAAGAGAAGTCAAAAGTAGAGGCGAAAGATCCATCATAGACTATGTGTTAGTAAATAGATCATCGAGGCAATGTATTAAAGACGTGAGAGTAAAATTAGGAGCTGAAATATATAGTGACCACTATCTAGTTGTAGCCAGAACCAGCTTGGGAGTGTGACAAGAATCAATAATGAAAGAGACCAAGAAAACAAGTAAAGCTTATGATACACTCACTATAGGTAACTAATCAGGTAACATAAGCTAGCAGACAAGGAGACAGCAAACAAGTTTTAAAACTACGTTAATAACTACCTAACAGAGCATGCTGAACATGACTGTGACTTAGACCAAAATTGGCAAATACTGAAAGAAGCACCCCTAAACGGTGGTAAACAAGTATGCGGAATAACAAGAAATAACAGAAGCAAAAAGTGTACAAACTGGTGAAACAATGAAATAAAAGCAGAAGTGAAGTCCAAGAAGATAGCTTAGAAAAATTATTTAAGCAACGGAACCGCAGACAACTACCAAATATACAAACTGCAAAGAATCAAAGTCAAATATATGGTACTAGCAGCGAAACGGAAAAGTTGGGAAGAATTCAGAAGCAAGATGGAAGAAGACTACCACACTAACGAAAAGTTATTCTTTAAAACCCTTAAGAATTTAAGAACCGAAAAGGCTCCACACACACCAAAGCAAGTAAAGGACAAAGAAGGACACTTACTGCATGACAATGACCACATCCTAGATAGATGGAAGTAATATTTCGAGGGTCTACTGAATATCAAAAACGATGTAGACATTATCACAGAAGAACCAGAAGAGGTAGAGCAAGAAGACCAAATTCAAGACGAAATAACTATAGCAGAAACAAAAGAAATCATACAAAGCTTAAGAAAGGTAAGGCGGCTGGATTTAACAGTACAGCAGAAATTCTTAAAAACATGGGCGACAAGGACATTGAACTGCTAACAACAGTATGTAATAGGGCATGGAGTGAGAGCCAAATACCAAAAGATTGGGAAGTGGGAGTTATTCTACTCATTGTCAAAAAAGGAGACAGACGTAGTAACTACAGAAGAATAACACTACTGAGCATCCCATCCAAAGTATATGAAAGAATACTAGAAAAACGTCCGTTACAAGAAGTTGATTCTAAAATGGAACACTCATAGAGTGGATTTAGGAAAGGCAGAAGCATTTCAGATCTCCTTTTTACCATCAAGAAACTAATCCAAAACGCACGGAACTCAAGCACTGAGTTATACCAAGCCTTTAGAGACAGAAAAGGCATTTGATAGTACTTCAAGAAAGGTGATTGACATATGTTTAAAAAAGAAAGGGGTGAAAATCAAACTCATAGACATACAAGGAACAGAATTAGAACCGATAATATGGAATCCGAAAAGTTCATAGTAAATGAGCATCTACGTCAAGAAGGAGTCCCAGGTCCCATACTGTTTAACATTGTCTTGGATGACGTAATTAAAGAAACTAGAGCAGAAACATTGAAATTATATGCCGGACATAGAAATCTAGAAGCAGTGTGGATCTCAGAGTGTGCATACGCAGACGATGTAGTGATATTTGGGATAAATGAAGAAGCATTCAATCGAAATTTACAAGTATGGAACGCTGCAGTAATTAAACGAAATTTGAGGATCAACAATGAGAAGACGAAAGTAATGGTAAAATGAGATGCCCACACTTTCCGAAGTTTTGAACGCAATCAATGAACACTCATTTCTTCCTAAATTAGGACGGACAAAACTATAGAAACTCTAAAACAATTGAAATATAACTGTGTAAAACATGATAGAAAAGCAACTCTTATTGATACTGAAGAAATTGTTTGTTCGAGACGGAGATATCTCAGAACCATTTTTAAATTAAGCCAATAGCAGAAAGTGAGCCAATATTTTGAACCAATATAATGAACAGTGATGTTAATCAGGAATATTTTCAGCAGATGATAGAACTCTTACCAAGAGGTTCGTTTGTAGTAATGGATAAGGCTAAGTATCCTTCCCGCAGGATATTATTAAGTGGCTAACAGATTTTTGTGGTTTAAGTGGCTAACAGAGTTTTCTAGAAAAATCTGTAAAAGTTAAATTGCTACAAATTAGAAAATTAAATAAGCCTCCAGTTATGGTCACTGATGGTTCTAAAACTGTCCTAGGTACTGAAGCAGGAGTCTTTGGGCAAGTATGTAATTATAATAAATCTTACAGCCTAAATCAATCTACAACTGTGTTTCAGGATGAAGTTTTTGCTTAGGTGGCTTGCATTGATGAAATCATTGATAGAGGTTCCAAAATGAACAAGCAGATTTGTTGGCAAAACAAGGCTCAAACGAAACCATTGTAGGCCCAGAACCATTCTGTGGCATCACTTAAAATGCTACAAAAACGAGGATCAGAAGTATCTGATAAGGGATCGTCAAAAAAAATGGAAAGCCACTCAAGGACAAATCCAGGCTAATACATAATAATAATACATTGTCATCTACAAATATTTACCAAAATAAAAACAAGAACTTACCAACAAATGAAAACTCTAAGCTAAGACAACAAATACAATATTATTTTTAAAAAAACTGAATTCATCACAATGTATAGAATATAAATTAACATATATAAAACTCTCCAATAATTTATATATATATATATATATATATTATATATATATATATATAAATATCAACAAAAGATTCATTTTATTGTTATTGATAGTGTACACATGCACTTGACAAGAAGTTTTCTCAATGTCATTATCAGTAAATTTTGATTTGATATTATTTTCTCACTTCAGTGAGTTTTCATTTTAAATATAGTTCAAGGTTTGCACACCCAATCGATTCGCTTCGTCCATTTTCAAAAGCAGTTAATTAAAATCACGTGTCACAACTATTGTTTTTCCGACAATGTTCATTAACGAAAAGCTGTAGACAGCATCCTTAAAAGTTGATTCATGTTATCAATCTAGACTAAAACAAGACAGGATATCTTACACGATAATTTATTTTAGAACAATAAAAAATAAAATGTTGTGAAGCAATGAAACCATTTATTTGATATGCAAGTGTATCTAGAGTCTAGATGTCAATATACTAGGATAGATTGATATTAAACTAGCCTTTGATAGATGGCGCTATTTTATCCCGAATTGGTTTCGGTGTTGACATTTCCATTCATGACATGACATATGTCAAAATTTTAAGTTTTAAAACAATTAGTTTTTAACACTTAGTTTCAAAAACTAAGTTTAAACTAAAACAATTAGTTTTAGTTAGAAGATGAACTTCGGCCTATTTTGAAGAGCTCGAGCAAAAGCACTATTCGGATCGGATAAAAAAATTGGAACATCGTCTAACTAAGTGTATCGAGCTAAAAGGGGACTATGTTGAGAAATAAATCGATTTAATTCCAAAAAAACTTGTTTTCTCTATCAAAGACCTATATCAATCCACTCTCGTAGTTTATCGATAAAATCATTATCGGTAGCGGTTAGAAAAATTCTGACTGCAAATGATGGAAGATCGCCCAAGAAGCAATAAGGGGTTAAAATGGGGTAGTTATGTGGAAAATATGAGGCTCCTATTCAATTTTGGCATTTATTTCGGAGTGGTGAACCCCGGTAACCTGAGCGATTCTGTGCTAAGATTCTGCTAACCAACCACAGTGGGAGTCAAAGCAAACGAGAGAGAGGAAGAAATGTTGCTTCGAAAATTAGGAAGTTGTGCAAAAGACTAACTACCTCTTCCCTTAAAAAAACTTATCGTTATGAAAGCAAAAAAGAGAAAAAACACATAGAATTTACAAACCATTTATGCCACAGGCGCTCTTAAATTGCTGACACAAGAACTAGATAAAATGAAAGCCAACGTAATAACGACTCAAAAGATGAGGTGGACT
This sequence comes from Diabrotica balteata, assembly GCA_918026665.1. Lineage (NCBI taxonomy): Eukaryota > Metazoa > Arthropoda > Insecta > Coleoptera > Chrysomelidae > Diabrotica > Diabrotica balteata. The sequence goes on from OU898285.1 coordinate 72,629,510, forward strand.
GGTTCAGGAATTATCAGGGAAGAGACTGCAATATATACTATAGCGGAAATATCACCCGACACGAGTGGCAGTGGTTTTCTAGTCATTAAAAAAAGCAAAGCAATTAGTCATTAACTTTAAACCCATTAACAGCAAAATATGTTATCTATGTCTTAAAAGAAAATTCTTTAACTATAGCTTAGATTTTAACACCTTAGCTTATGCCTCCGGCATCTGCGGATGTATCATCACAAGCTGACCACACATCTGGACACATCTGTAAATCGTTCAATTCGTGTTAATTCTCGGGAGACGAACATCTACGCAAGCTTTAAAAAAATGGGTTCCAAAGACAGTTTTCTCCATTTTAGCGAAATATTTATAATAAAACACAATACTCAATAGCAATCGTTTACTACGAATTCACTGTGGAAAACTGATGCATGGTCAGAGGTCAGATGTGTGTAAAGGCGTCCGACGTCCGCACCGAATCCCTTGGATCCGTGCTAAAAAAACCGACAACAATCGAATATTTAGCAGACGCATAGGCGGACGTGATATATGAACAACAGATGATCAAAATTACCCCATCTATACATCTCCAGATGCATACGTAGATCTCTTCCGCGGACGCGTTTGCCAATGTGTAGAGGAGCCATTAGACAAATAATATGGATCATACATCCAATGGATCATAACAGTTCAAATAATTTAAATATAATTCAATAGAATAGTCGTTCTACTGTATCTAATGCGCAATCTTTTAAACAATTTCTGTATTCGAATGCTATTGATATTGCAATTTTATCTGAAACATGTTATAAGACAAAACACAACATTGTTTATAAGGGATACCAAATTATTAGAAAAGATCGTCAAGATCGTAGATTTGGAGGTGTAGCTATATTTTTAGGCCTACGGATAAATAAGTATAAGATATTGGATATTATAAATGTTGGAACATTGGAAATGTGTGGTATAAAAATTGATTTTAATGGCAGAATAATTAACATAATCTCATTATATAAACCTGACAAGATATAAGCACCCGAGAATGGAAACAGCTTTTTAATTAGTGTTCCTCACTCGGAGGAGAGACGGTACTAGGAGGTGACTTCAACGTCCATCATGCGGTATGGGGGTTCTCCAAAAAATGATACTGATGGCAATAGATAATTGATGCATTAACTAATATGGATTTAATATTTCTAAATGATGGTTCGGCGACTAGAATTACCCCTCCAAACTCTACAAAATCAGCTGTAGACTTAACGCTAATAACTCCTGGACTAATTGCACTAGCACATGGCAAACATTGGATAGAACTCTTGGATCTGATAATTATATTATTTCATGAAGTTGAATATTGATGTACCCTCTTCTGTTGTCTATCTAACAAGGAATGGAACTGAAGAATGGTTGTATACTCTGAAAACTGTAATGAAATGGCATTTAATCTGATAGAGCAATTAATACAAGCAGTGAAGCTTCTATTCCCAAAACGTACCTTTCAGTCCTAAACATAGACAAAAATCAATTTGGTGGGATGATGAATGTAATACACAGCTACAGCTTAAGAAGAATGCTCTTAAAAAATACAAAACCGCATCTACACTGAATAATTTTCTTGATATAAAAAGATAGAAGCTACAACTAAAGAAATGTTTAAACACAAAGCCAAAACAACATGGATTAAATTTTGCTCCAGTCTAAACTCTAGTTGCCCATTAACCTCAAATATGGAAGATGGCTAACAAGTTAAACAACAAAAACGCAAACATCAAACATGCTCCTTCCGCAGTTGCAGAAGTTATTCTTCAGAAGTTATGTCCACCATTTGTTGACAAACATATACCTTACATGGCTTTAAATCCAGAAGAGACATTACTTATTAAAAGAAATAACATCATCTGAACTGGAATATGCTATCAAGATATCCAAAAACACAGCTCCAGGTCCAGATCAGATTTCTTACATTATGTTACAAAAAATGGGGTTGTACTGGCTAAAAGACTACTACTACATATTTATAACTGTATTTTGCAACTGAAATACCTCCTTACAAATTTAACGATTGCTTTGTTATATTAATTCTAAAACCGGGAAAGACAAAGATAATCCGGAATCATATAGACCAATAACATTATTGTCATGCATTTTTAAAACATTTGAAAGAATTCTCAAATTGAGAATGGAAATTTGATTAAGGCGGCATAATATTCTACCAGCAACACAATATGGTTATAATACAAGGCTATGGAACCACGGATGCAGTAGTTCGTCTGACTACAGATGTTCAAATTGGTTTTTTCTAATTCCATGACAACAGGTGCATTGATAAAAAGTGCATTATGACAATATGAACCTAAACAAGGATAAAAATATAAAATAAGACATGATTAATGTGGATATTTGGCTCATTGAACCCGTTACCAGAGAGTATAGGAGATAATGGATGAGGGAATGGAGAGCCTGGAGGCGGAAGAAAATGTGGAGGACGACCTTGTTGGAGGACGTCCTTGATGAATATAATCTTCGTGTCTAAAAAATATAGCATACCTAAAGACAAATCAGGTAGAATGCACAAGAAGAGCACAGAAGAACAACGGACCCTAAGAAGAAAATAAAAAAGTTTACATAGAAGATAAAAAACGCAATTTGTAGAAAATCAGTTAGAAAACAAAGAAGGGCTCAAAATCAAATCCAAACTCGAACGTGCTGAAGAAATCTACACAAAATGAGCAAACTGTTTAAGCCAAGAATAGCTGTAAGGATCGAGAGCGAAAATCTTCTAAATGATACGGCCTCAATCTTGAATAGATGATCAGATGAACAGATAGCACATCGAAATGATTGGAATCTAATTAACCCAAACGAAGGACCACCTACCATTAAAAGCCATTAAAAAGCTTAAAAATAATCAATCTTGCCCGTTACATAAAAAAGGCGACCAAATCCAGTGTGACAACTATAGAATCTAAATATATAATCCTGTTAACAACTGCTTACAAAATACTAAGAAATATATTCTCTACGAAACAAAAGTCTACAGATTTACATAGTAGGTCATCATCATTCTGGCTTAACAACCCTACGAGAGCTTCCTCGGGAATTTCTCTTGTCGTCCCTATTCATCGCCTTTCTCCGCCAAGCACATACTCAAATGTTTCTCATGTCTTCATTTATGTTATCAAGGAACCTTGTTCTGGTTCTTTCTCTTCTTCTTTGACTCTTGTTCCATCCGCATTACATGCTCTATTCACCTCAGACGTCATATCTCAATATATTTTACGATATCAAGTTCCTGGTATATTCCTAAAGTTCGAAGTTGTATCGTATTCTTCACAATCCATTGTCATTCACTGTCCCACCTGCCATCTCGGCACCGACAAAATTTTCAATTTCTAATTTAACTGAGCTACCACCGTGTTCCGGAGGGCACGTGAAGCCGTCGGTCCGGCTCCGACGTAGTCGTTAAGTCATGTTAAGGGCGCTTGGGCGACCTGAAAACCTTAACACTAGACTAGACCTTAGCCAGAAGGTTACACGAACTTCACTTTTACTGTCCCATAGATTCGCTTCAGTACTTTTCTTTCGAAACATCCTGTTTTCATTATTTTTTGTTAGAGTCCAGGTCTCTGAATCATATGTTCAGAGGTGCGTATTATTGTTTTGTAGAGTTTTATTTTTGTATCTATCAAGGAGATTGAGCCCAAAATAGCATGTGTTGGCCGTGAAAATTCTGCGGTTTTTCCATGCGGTAGTATTATTTTCAGTGTTAAAGAGCACTCCCAGGTATACAAATTCGTCCACTGCTTGGATGACATCAACTATATAATAATAAATAACGTTTTTTTATAACAAGACTTTCTTATCTTTAAAAACACAATCAAAACGTATAAAGTTTGTTTAGCAGAAAATAGTTGACTTCAATTAGTGCGGCCGTAAACAGTATTAAATTTATCTGACTTGGCCCATTGTTAAGACCTTGTATCTCAGGGTAAACCATTCTTACCTGAAACCGGGCCTTTTATACTATTATCGGTTAACCCAGGATCTATACAGTCGGTACTAATTGAAGTCAACCACTTACTGCTAAACAAACTTTACCTACAGTAAAGTCCTACATATAGGAAGAAGACTTAAATCATCTGAGGCGTGGAAGTATAGAAGGATTATAAAGATCTCATGGGTAGATTACATACGATTAGTGAAGTGGCAACAATAACGAAGAAAGAAAAATAAAAAAAAGGAAAACTGTAATATCTCGGACATAATAATGCGTAGAGAGAAATATGATATCTCCATAGGCAAGGCAGGTCAAAATAGAGGCCAGAAGGAATGTGGTAAGAAGACAAATATCTTGGTGAGTATTCTAAGAAAATGGTGTGGGTATCTTCAAATAGATCTTATAACTGCTGCTTCAAAAGTTAAAGTGCCCTGATGATTGACAATCTTCGAAACGTAGATGACAATTAAAAAAGAATAAGCTAAAGTAGTTGAAGAAGAAAAGAAGACTATTTGTTTTCGAAACTAACGAAGAGTTGGGAAGAATCTTTCATATAGACGAAAATCTGCAACGAATTTGAATATTTAACAGGCTTTGCAAACTACTGTTTGAACGAAAGAAAACACTCCATGAAAGAATATTAGCAAGTACCTACCACAATATTTTGAATAACATCTCTTTGATACATTACCAGTTGTTTAATAGTTATAAATCCTTTAGTTAGATGCGTATGACAGATTATTATTAGTTTTACATTATTTTGGCTAATTGCCCTTCATTTGATATGTTTATCCGGCTGACTTTTATTTGGATTTGCGCCAAATGTAGGCAACTTATAGTTCATCGTGTTATCCATGTTTCAATCATGGATGTAGCAATAATAGAACTCAGGATAGGTGAAGAAGATTTTTTAAAGTTTAGTTTAGTGTGCGTGTTGTCCGCTAGTGAAAAAAATAAGGCGGCAAAAAATGTAAACAGTTTCGCTTGTCTTTCGTGTAATATTATGGAATTTTGCGAGTGTTTTTTTAAAGATTGGAGTAAGAAATCTCCTGGCCGAAAAATAATCATTTTATAAGAGTGTAATTTTAATCATAATTAAATAGAAGACATAGTTTTTATAATATATATTGGTTTACTTTTTGTGTTTGTGGTTTAGAATAACTAGTGTGCGTGTTGTCCGCTAGTGAAACAAATGAGGCGGCAAAAAAATGTAAACAAAGTTTTGCTTGTTTTTCGTGTAATATTATGGAATTTTGCGAGTGTTTTTTTAAAGATTAGAGTAAGAAATCTCCTGGCCGAAAAATAATCATTTTATACGAGTGTAATTTTAAATCATAATTAAATAGAAGACATAGTTTTTGTAATATATATTGGTTTATTTTTTGTGTTTGTGGTTTAGAATAACTTTATAAAAATGGTTCAATCATGCAGTGCATTGGATTTTATTACAAGAAGTTTCAAAACAAAACATGTATTTCGGTGAGTACCTATTAATAAGTTAGAGGTTGAAAAATCAGTTCTCGTGCATGGAGCTTAATAGTGAATATCCGCTTGCTTTTGTAAGTTTTGCACTAATATTGTCTGATCCTGTTTTTAGTTTTGTGAGAGCTGCTTTTGCTTCGGCTACTGAGGGTGGGATTGTTTCTCTTTTGTCCATCGCTTTAGTATTTTCCTCTGTTATGTGACAATGCTTTCCTCTTTATCTCTACACATTTCTGTTCTATTTTAAACTATTTTCTTCTCTTGTTTTTGAAAGAATTTTCTAGTTTCTGTCATTCTGTTCAATTCTTCTGGTTCACAAAGTTCAACTTCGTTTTCTCTTTTTTCTGCTCTGTTCTATTTTCTTCTCTTCCTTTCCCAGTCACTTATATTATTTTTGTTAAATATTCCAGTGAATTTCAATTTTTAAACTAGGATGTCTAAAAGTGTCATGGAAATAGAAATGTCCAAAATCATATTGTGTACAGGCCAAATTTTTTATAGAAATTTTTATTTTATTTCCTAACAAATCACGTTTGAGATGACATAATTTTCTAGTGAAGGTGTAGATGGTGTGGTTACGGATTATTAAACTGAATTAAACTCGAGACGACATCTGTTCATTTTGCTAAGACCAAAGATTTTTTATGGGGAAATTTTTTTAACGAAAAATAAGTTGAGTTGGTCGAGTTTGATCAACATTTTGGCATCCAAATTCTATTGAGTTCTGTCGTTTTTATCTTTATCAGGAGGCAACTGGATGTACAGGACATACTCCTGTACATTTTGGATTTATTCTCAAAGATCCATATTTTCAAGCCGCAACGGTGTAGTAGTTGTTTTTTATATGAACTTGCAGCATCATTTATTTTGAAAATTTATTGTTATTTTTCAATTTGTTATTTTTTTAATAATTTTTCACAATAGGTATAATTCTTTGAATTAAATTGCAACAACTGACATTAGAAATTAAACCTATAAGTGGTTTTTAATTAATTTAAATGAATAAATAATATTAATTTAATTCCAAATGCAATTAATAGCAATAATTAAGACATTATAATCCACTAGGAAACTAAGTTCCTGTAGCTGGCTGTATGCCATATATCACAAATTTTTTTTATTTCAAATCCTTTATAAAAGGTATATAATAAAATACCCAAACGGGCTATATCACAATTACATTACAGAACGTTTTCGGAATGTAAATTCCATCATCAGTGTAACCTGAAAGTATATAATAACTTTATTTTACATTCTTTTTAATTAAAGTGTTTATATACTTTCAGGTTACACAGATGGTGGAATTTACATTCCAAAAACGTTCTGTAATGTAATTGTGATATAGCCCATTTGAGTATTTTATTATAAACCTTTTATAAAGGATTTGAAATAAAAATTTTTTAGGACATATACTTATAGGTTTAGTAAATTCAGACGGAAGTATTACTTTTAGAAAAAGCACTTCACCACCAAATTTATATAAGAAAGATTTATCATTTTTCGCCTTTTCAGAAAAAAAATACACAAAATAAGTATATGCTAAAGAGATATGCTAAATTAAAATCGGTTAATAAACAAAAAGTTATTGCAAAATGAAAATCGTTTTTTTTTTAATAGCGTTAATAACTTTTTTATTATTTATTAAAATTTGTTTAAATGTACCTGAACTACAGGGTGTTATGGTGTTTGAATTGTTTGCAAAAGATGGCCAGATCGGTTGAATAGTTTTGCGAAATTTAAGATTTTTTGAAAAATCAGCTAATTTCTAAGGCCGGTCAAGATAATTTAACTGATTGGATCTTGATAATCCGGAACTTATTTTCTTTCTCAAGACGTATATTAATAACCTATCGAAAAAAATTACATTTATTTACACAAAATGATTAAATAATAAATATCAGTTTTTAAGCTTATGTTATAAACATTTACAATAACTCCATATAATTTAGTTCAAATTAAATGGCAAAAAATATTCAGAAAGCTGGTTAAAAAATACAAGTTTTAGAAAAAAAGGCCCTATGACCTTTAGGAGCCAATCCTTTCTTTAAAATCACTGTTACGTTAATTAACATCATTCAGGGCTGAAATTAACCAATCTTTTAAGAGAAAATTCGAAGTTTTGAACTCCGCGGTTTCAAAATAGAGCGCTCGGAAAAAAATGACATATCTTGGGTCAACGATCGGCAACAGGCGGACCGCTGTCCGACTCCGGACCGCGAACGGTTGAACTGCGGGCCGAACTGCGGAATATCGATTGCTGAGTTAATCAAGTTCAAATAAAACTGCTGTTAATTTTCAAATAGGAAGTGAAGTGATAAATAAACATAATAACAATGATCTACAAGTGATGAAATATTGTTTTATTATAATATTGTATGTTTACAATAAGTGTTTGTACAATTTGTTTTGTGATTACTCGAGTTTTCGTTCGTTTTATAAAACATCTTTATTACCTACGTTAAAATGGATCCGAAAAGGAGAAAAGTGGACACTGAAAATAGGAAGTGTACTGAACAATATTGTATTACACTGCCAAGCGACACTACGAAACAACTCATCAGTATTTCCACAAAAACTTTGCTCTTGGCAGTCAAGCGCGTAAAGAAAAACTTCGGGTTTATCTTAATTTTACGAAACAAGCACAAAATCCTAGTTTGCTACATGAAGAAATCCACAGAGGCAGCGTTACGTGTGTGCTGGATACTTAATAAACACCAAAAACCATTTTCTGATTCTGAGATAGTGAAGGAATGTATTGCGGCACTAATTCAAAGCATCTAATTGTCAACGCGAAGTAATACACGAAGAACGAAAATTTTAGCTGCGGATATTAAAACCTTTCTTCTTAATCTTTTGCAAAAGGCACCTTGCTACACCATAGCACTTGACGAATCATGTGACATTGTTAATGATGATGTCTGTTTTTGTAAGATTTCTTGATATTGAGTGTCATTTTTTTCCGAGCTCTCTATTTTGAAACAGATTTTTTAAAGAGCGCGGCTGACCCTTCAGGTGGCTACCCAACTTCTTTTACTCTAGACTAAACGAAAAAGAATTGAAGGTATACAATATCATACCAGCAAACGAATGGGAAAGATAGCTGACGGAACTGTTTAAAAGAAAGGAAAAAAAAGTCAACATAATAACATACCTGAATTAAGACACGAAACAGAAATCAGTTTTCAGGAATTACAGATAGCCATAAATTCAGTCAAAACTAAAAAGTCAGCAGGACCAGATGGAATAACTAACGATCTTTTAAAACACGGAGGAGAAAGTATAAAAATAGAGATGACAAAACCTATACACAAACTAATATTGTACTGCAAGATACCAGACGCATGGATGAACAGCGTAATGATACCAATGATCAAGAAAGGAGATAGGGAAGACCCCTACAATTATAGAGGTATACATCTACTGAACACCGCACTTAAGCTTACCGCAAAAGTCCTAACCAACAGAATCAATAAACTAACAACTTTATCAGATGAACAACAAGAATTCAGATCCGGAAAATTATTCGTAGGCGCCGTATTTGTACTTAGACAAACCACAGAAAAAGCCATTAAGCACAATAAACCAGCATATCTATGTTTTATATACCTGACAAAGACTTTCGATCGCATCCAAGTCGAAGACGTCTTACACCTACTGTATAAAAGAAACATACCAATCAATATTATACATCCTATCGAAAACACCTACTTCCATAATCGAATACAGGCAAAGATAAATTGAAAACTAACGCAGTGTACGCCAGTACAAAGTGGGAGTCAGATAGGGTGACTCATTAAGCCCACTTCTATATAATATAATAATGGACGAAATAATACAAGTAGTACATAAAGGTCATGGTTACAGAATGGGGAATAAAGAAATCCAAATATTATGTTATGCAGACGACGCCGAATTAATCGCCGAGACAGAAAGCGAGCTCCAAAGATTAACACGCATCTTCATCTATCTGGGAATAGATATAACTAGTTACGGAGATGTTGAAGAAGAAGTACGGCAACAAAGCTTAAAGCAAGTAAAGCGGCGGGTTCTCTTAATGACACAATCTGGAAGAACAAACACCTAAGACAAGACACAAAAACAAGACTGTAAAAAGCAGCAATTAGACCTATATTAACATACATGGCGGAGACAAGACCTGACACATCTAAAACGAGACGACTATTAGAAACAACAGGGATGAAAATACTTCGACGAATATCAGGAAAAAATCTGTTGGATAGGGAGAGAAGCGAAACATAAGAAGAACATGCAATATAGAAGACATAAATGGATGGATGACAAAACGGAAACAGGAGTCTAATATTGAAGAAGAAACAGGCTTTAAAGCCTAGTTACAAGAAAGAAGAAAAAAAGGAACGAAAAGTCCTCTTTGTTTACAACACTAATGTTTGAACAATTTTCAATAATTTTGTTAGCTAAAAGTTTTGTTAAAACCTTATCTCATAAAAGATTGGTTAATTCCAGCCCTTAATATTATTAATTAACGTAACAGTGTTTTTTTGTAATCGTGGCTCCTAAAGGTCGTAGGACCTCTTTTTTTTCTAAAAGTTGTAAATGTTTATAAGCTTAAAAAGAAATATTTATTATTAAATCATTTTGGATACACAAACGTAATTTTTTAAACTTTTTTTTCCATAGGTTATTTAAGCCCCGGATTATTGAGATCCATTTCAAATTATCTGCATCGGACTTAAAAATTAGCTTATTCTTCAAAAAATCTTGAAATGTTAACTAAATTCTACGGAGTTGTAAATGTTTATAAGCTTAAAAAGTGATATTTATTATTACATCATTTTGGATACATAAACGTAATTTTTTTCCATAGGTTATTATCGTCTTAACAAAGAAAATAAGGCCCGGATTATTGGGATCCATCTAGTCAAATTATCTGCATCGGACATAGAAATTAGCTTATTCTTCAAAAAATCTTATAAACAAATTAAACTTCGCAAAAACTATTCATCCGATCTGTCCCATCTTTTGCACACAGTTTAAACACGATAATACCCTCAAGTTCAGGTATATTTAAACAAATTTTAATGATAATAAAAAAGTGATTAACAATATTCAAAAGCAGCGATTTTGGTCTTTTCATTTTGCAGTAACTGTTTTGTTTATTAACCGATTTTAATTTAGTATATCTTATTTTGTGTATCTTTTTTTCTGAAAAAAAATGTCTGTTGACGTAAAATCTCTAAATGGGCAAGTTTTTAAGTTATGGGCAAAATAATGAGTTTGACGTTTTTATTGTTTATTTAAAAATATTTTGAATAAAAAATTGATGAGAGACGGGCCCTCTAACTATAAGGTGAAAAATATCAGTAATAAAATATATCACTCTTAAAAAATTTCACTACAGACCATAAAAAGAACAAATGGAGAAAATAAAATTCTCAAAAGAGATTCAAACGCTTGAACAGAAGAAAAAAAATATTTTTGTTGAAAAATATTATTATAAATTATATTTTACGATTTATTTTGTCTAAAAATGTAAAAGATTGTACAGGAATAAATAAAAAAAAAAATAGATATGTTTATCTTATTTAAAACCATAGTATCTATTGTTTTAAAACTGTATTTTGAAAATGAATTCTGAAAATAACGAAACATCAAAAAGTTTTATTTTATAACTTATATAAAAATTCCCAACAAGGCATTTGATAAAATCGTAATATAAATTATGATAATACTAATTTTCTTTTAATTGACAAGTTATAAGTGATTAATTTATACATAAAATATATTCTTAAAATTATTAGAATATGTATATTAGGTACTCATAAAAATGTATATTATAGCAAGTAACTTTAAAACTTACGAAGCACTGTTTTGAATAGTATTGTCTTTAAAAACTTACCCATTGGGTCCAGGTGCCTGGATTTATAAAGCTCCATCCCTGACGAGGGTTCTGCGAAGAATCCGGCACCACCCTGTAATAATCACTGCTAGATTTGGGCATGACAAAAGTCGCGAAAATAAATCAGAAATGAACGAAAGAAGTAGTAAGTCTGACTGTAACTGTTAGTGAAATGAAGAGCACACGGCCATGTTTCCGATTTTATAGTTGGGTGTTTGCGCAGACTTATAATACTTCCTAAGGTAGAACATGTTGCTTCCCAAAACAAAAAAAAATAAATCTATTTTCTACAGTACTCCAGATAATTGGTACAAACATATTAATGCATAGAAATATACGGAAGTGCACAAATATATTATTATTTATTATTGCTACTTTACGTGATCAGTGAAATATTTAAAAGTTATTCAGAGAAAAACAAGATAATTCAAAATAATAAAAGTATTTCAAGATCATATTGCAATTATGATTGTTATAATTTATCTATCAATCGGTTGTGGTCACAAAACCGATCCCTTTTTTCTGCAATCATTGTTTACTCCCAATAATGGATTAAACGGTAAAAATTGTATTAAGGTAATTTTGTTAACCTATATAGATATTATATAGATATTTTTGGTATTGAAAACAAAAATAGCAGATATTAGATAAACTAGTAAGAGGAAACTAAAACCACATGAGAACAGTATTAAACATAATATATTAGTTTAAGGGAAATATAAATATTACTAATTATACTAATTACTTTGTAATTTTTCATTTGAAAATATTATTAAGCATGTACTTATTACATTTTTTCGGTGTATTTTCCATTGATTCCTTTTACGAGACTGTTCATAGTAGGCCAGTAAAAGTGAAAAAATCATTGTTTATCTATAAAATGTTTCTTATACATTTAAGAGAAAAATGGTTCAAATAAAAGTTGTAGATGTCAAAAAGTTCTTTAATTAGAGAGTTTCCAAATAAAAAAAAACATGAACAATTGATCGAGATAATTGCAAAACCACTTATTTTGCACTAATTTGTTTTTTGAATAATGACATGCAATATAACTACTTGATATTATGGCAATTAATGAGTTATTGAAGTGGGCTAAATATCAGCTAGATCGGCCAAATAGTTATGCAATTTTAAGATATATTAAAAAAATTTTAACATTTTATCAAAGTTGTTTGAAACCGAGTTTTTATTATAAACATTTATAATAATTTTGATATACTTTGTGCTCAGCGCTGATAAGTAGTCCCACTGAAAAGATGGTGAAAAAACATAATATTAAAAAAAGAACCCTGTATCACCAATAGGAACCAAAATGGCAATTTCTTTTCCTAAAATCATATTTATGTTTGATAACGATCAAACAAATTACAGAAATAGTGCAAAATGTAAAGGATAAACACTTAAAGACAGATAGATTGATGAAGAAAAAATCATGGATGACAGATGAGATCCTGAAACTAATGGACGAGAGAAGAGACAGACAAATATAAAACCATAAATATATTAATAAGAACGAAAATCAGAGAAGCGAAAGAAAAAGAATCAAGGGAAAGATGCGATGAAATTGAGACTCTGCAGTCAAAGTACGATAGTCACAATGTACATAGGAAAGTTAAAGAACTCACAGGAGGACTAAGACGAAAGCAGAAAGGAAATATAATTGATTCTGACGGTAAAATAAGAACGTGGAAAGAATATCTAGAAAAACTATTTGAAGACCGAAAAGATAACACCTTTGAGCTAGAAGAAAGAGAAGAAGAGGTAAATGATGGACCAAGAATATTACAGCAGGAAGTTTTTTCCGCCATAACTCAGTTAGTTGATGGCAAAGCGGCAGGTCCTGATAATATACAAGCAGAATTACTCAAACTAATGGATAACGAATCAATAGCAATAATTCCAAAGATATTCAAAAACATATACAACTCTGGAGAAATACCAACAGAATGGCTAAAATCTGAGTTTATTGCACTTCTAAAAAAAAACAGGAGCCAAAAAATGTGAAGATTACCGTACTATAAGCCTCATGAGTCATCTCCTAAAATTGTTCCTGAAGATAATTCATAAGAGAGTCTACAAGCTCTGTGAAAGTCAAATTTCCCCCAACCAGTTCGAGTTCACAAATGCTGTTAGTACTAGAGAGGCTTTGTTCTCTCTCTCTAGTACCAATTAGCCAGGGCTAAATGGGCTTGGGCCGGACATGTTGCCAGATTAACGGATGACAGATGGACCAAGGAGATTCTGGAATGGCGACCAAGGTAAGATGCATATCGAAGCAGAGGACGACCACCGACTAGATGGACGGATGATATCAAGCGCATCACCACAAACTGGATGCAAGAAGCTCAAGACAGAAATAAGTGGAAAATTTTACGGGAGGCCTACGTTCAGCAGTGGACAAATATGGGCTAATTGATGATGCTCTCCTTCAAGCCATCATGCAAGGAAAAATATTTGGAAAGCGAGGTCCAGGAAGAAGAACATTTGGGGTTACAGAACCTCAGAATCTGGTTCAATACAACATATGTGCAGCTTTTCCACGCTGCTGCAGATAAGATAAAGATTGCCGTGGTGATCGCTAACATTCGTAACGGTTAGGCACATCAAGAAGAAGAAGAAGAAAAGGGCGACTCCTTCTTTGGCTCTGGTTTCTTTCGCAACACCACTGTAAATCATCAGATAGTCATCTAGCATAATTTGACCCTTTCCTGTTTTCTTCTGTCTCTTGTATTTCACATATATCTATATTTTTTTCTACAAGCTCTTTTGTAATTTCCTGCTCTCTTGTGTTTGGAGACTTGACGTTCCAAGTAACGATGCGAAGTATACTCGTTTTCCATAACATCCTTATCCTCTTTCTCGCGTAAGTCTTAATATCATTCCTGTTCCGAGGCATAATTAACTCTGTGACATTAACACGGCTATTAAGAAATAGAGGTTAGTAATAGAGGGGTGAAAATTAAGATATGTATATGTATTTTTAATACCACATCATAACAAAAAAAAAAATAAAAATTTTGTACAGATATTAAAAAAATAATAATTGTGGCGAACGACCCTTGCTTTTTAGGGGTATAAAAAATATATTACGGCCTATTCTTAGATCTACCGATGATATATGTAAAATTTCATGTAAATCGGTCGAACCGTTTCTTAGAAATATGGTAATTAACTCTGTGACACTAATATGGCTATTAAAAAAAGGGGGGTTAGTAATAGATGGATAAAAATTAAGGGCTGTATATATTTTTTAATGCCACCATCATCAAAAAATAAAAATAAAACATTTTGTTGAAAAAATTAAAAAGAAATGTTTGGGGTGGACCATTTTTAATCCCTTACGGTATAAAAAATAGATAACAACCTATTTTTAGACCTACAGAATACACATGTAAAATTTTATAAAAATAGGTTTAGCCATTTTGGAGAAGTATACTAACTCTGTGACACTAATATGGCTATTAAAAAAGAGGTTAGCAATAAAGGGGTTAAAATTAAGGGCTTTATATATTTTTAAAAAGCACATCATAAAAACAAAAATAAAAAATTTTGGTTAAAACAAATGTGTGGGGTTAACCACCCTTAAAAAACCTATTCTCAGATTTACAGAATGCACATGTAAAATTTCATGGAAATCGGTCCAGCCGTTTCGAAGAAGGAAGTTTTGAAATGGAATAACATGCTGTGTTCCCAAGCGGTCACCCATCCAAATTGTAACCGCTCCCAACACTGCTTGACTTCAAGAATCGAACGATAACCGGTATATTTAGTGTGATATTCCAATCTATCAATAATGACATTTATTTTAATAATCCTAGCTTCCTTTGTTAGTCATAGTGTGGCACCATTTATTAGTTATATTGCGATTTACAGAAAAACTGTTTTTGAAGTCTTTTCGTACAATTTTTTGAAAATTATCTTTTACATAAACCTTCTCCTGATAATAAAAAGCACAACAAAAAAGAATTATCTCATTTGGTGCAGTCGTTCTGAAGTGATGCCCGTACAAACATTTCGGAGATTCATTTTTATTAATATAGATGTAGCACGGGTCCTAGAATACTGCCCTGTGGGGTTCCTGCTTTTGTTGGTCGTAGTTCTGCATATTTGCTTTCCGAACTTAGTTCTGTCTTAGCATCTAATATGATTGTATTAGCTGTACATGAATGGACAGATATCTTTTGAATTTTAGTAACAAGCTTATGTGCTACAATTTATCGAATGCTTTTGTTTTATTATGACATATTGCAAATTTTTCCAGCGCGCTTGAATTTGAAGTTCCATTCTAAAAAAACAGAACTCGGAAAGCATATGCCATCTATAACTTGGATTATAAAATTTAAAGTATTACTTTAATCTGTTCAATTCTCAGCTCTTAACGTTAATAAATAATGGAAATAAGATTTTATTAAGAAAAAAATGTCATCTTGGTTCCTATTGGTCAAAAAAGTAGAGTACAGTGAGCCTACTTACAAGCACCTGACACATAAAAAATATCAAAAGTTATTATAAATGTTTATAAGCTAAAAAGTCAGCCTTTTTGAGACCTTTTTTTTATAACAATTTTGGTTAAAGTCTGAGTTTTTTTAATATTTACCTTAAAATTAAAGCCTCAAAAAATCGATTACGATCTGGTTAATACCTCTAAGTAACTGTTTGAGCAAGTACAGTTGTTTAAATAATCATATAAACTATTTGGTCGATCTAGTTGATACTTTCAAGTAGTTATATTGCATATCCTTATTCAAAAAATAAAGTTCTTAACATTTATAAATTACTGCAAAAATAAGTAATACAATTTTGTAATTATCTTGGTCAATTGTTTATGTATTTTAATGTAAAAACATCTAATTAAAGAACTCTTTAAGATCTACAACTTTTAATTGAACCATTTTTCTCTAACATGTATAAGAAATGTTCTATAGACAAAAAATGATTTTTTCACTTTTTTGGTTGTCAAAAAAAGCAAAATCCTTTTAGAGCCTTCAAAAACTTTGATTTTTTCACAGATAGAGTGGGGTATATTAAAATATTTAAAATTTTAATTTTACTGGAATTTAAGTTACTGGAATAACAATAATAACCTAAATAGTAAACATTTATCAAGTAATTGTCAGTGTCTTTGAAATAAAAAGGCCATTTTAACCTTGCGGAAAATGTGTATCTTACGAAATACAGCGATATAAAAGATATTGCCTTCGAGAAACAGACTGTAAAAGTTTAGTGGAAATTTCCACTGGTCTTTAAAGCGGCTTACAAGCACTCCTTGTTCGACTACTTCTATATCGAATACCGCATTTCTTCTTCTTGTTAAGTATGATAATGCAAAAGGCTGTTTAACATGATTGCTCTTTGGGTTTTTCAGTCTTCGATTCAATGATTGGGTAGAAATGTGGGTTGGTATTTTGGTTTTTTTGTTACGTGTAAGATAAAAATGCGTTTTCAATTAATGCGTTTCTAATTATTTATTAGAATAGATAAATCATTTTTTATTAACTGTTTTTTTATCGATATAATTATATTTCTTAAAATTCTATTAGGTGATGATTAGGTGATTAAAATTATATTAGGTTCCTCAAACCATACCCCTCACTTTAAAAAATAGAGTATCTGTCATTTGATGAATATGTTGAAATATATTTAAAAGAATAGATATGCCACAAGAAAACAGTTATATAACATACTTTTTTACAAATTTTTAAAGATTAACACGTATACACCTTTAAAAAGGAATGTAATATCGTCTTAACCGTAACCTTCATTATCATTTTTCATACCAAGACAAAAATTGCATCGAGCAAAGAAGTAAAACTAAAAAAATAAACGAGAAAAAAAAAGGAAACATTATACCTAAAGATAAGCTGAAAAAATATTAAGGAAAAAACCATGACACCAGCCGAAAACTATACATTATAAAGAAAATAATGAAGAAATGATTATGGGAGAACCGGAAATATTAGAACACTGGATCTACTTTGATGAGATTCTAAATGGAGCTGAATAGAAAGACGACAGTAACGACGAAACAATGGATCTAGCAAATGAAACACAAAACCAATAGAATGAACAGCATGCCCCTAACTATAAGCGAAATAAAGAATATCGAGAATTTAGAAAAATGAGCAAGAAAGCGACTGCATAACAGCTGAAATGATTACATTTGGTTGGAGTGTGTCAGTTAGCAAATAAATACCAGAAGCTAATTAAAGATATATGCGAATAAAAAATACTAAATCAGGAATGAAACATATGCAATATTATGCCCTATCGACAAAAAAGGGATTAGGGCTGTATGTGAGAATTCTCAATAATACTATAACAAGAATTAATAATAAACTCAACAGTCTTCCGAGTTGAATCGCGTCGTTTAGCATTGCGCCGATTTTTTGATATCCTCTTTGATGTCTTCTTCGGGAAATCAGAGCTCTCAGTCTCCCGACCACCAGACACTACTTCTTCTTCTTCTACGGCACTACAGCCCAAAATGAGCCTTGGCCTCCTTTATTTTTTGCCTCCACCCTTGTCTGTCTGTGGCTGCTCTTCTCCATACACGGACTCCTAAAAGTGCTTGTGCGTCGCTGCTTACTGTGTCTTCCCAGCGCTTTCTTGGCTTTCCAACTGGTCTCTTTCCCTGCATTCTGGCGTTCAGTGCTCGTTTTGGTAACCTATCCTCTCCCATTCGTATCATATGTCCGGCTCATTGCAATCTTTGTATTCTAATGAAGTCTGACAGGGGTGTTTCCTTATACAGTTGATAGAGTTCGTTGTTATATCGAATTCTGAAGATTCCGTTTTCCCTCACAGGTCCTAGTATTCTCCTCAGTACTTTTCTTTCGAATGTGTCGAGTTTGTTTTTGGATGTTTCTTTCAGGACCCATGCTTCGCTGCCATAACATGCTATTGGCCGAATTAAAGTTTTATAGATTCTCATCTTTGTATTTCGGTGGACACTTTTAGACCGAAATATATGGGAGAGGGCAAAATAAGCTTTGTTTGCCTGCGTTATCCTTTTTCGAATTTCTCCATCCTCTGCTCCATCGGCATATATTTCTACTCCCAGGTATGTAAACTTTCCAACCGTTTCAATGTTATCTTCATGTATAATGTTTTGTGGGATTATATTTCTTCTCGTCTGTACCATTATTTTTGTTTTTTCTGTGTTAATTTCCAGACCTAGCCTTTTCGTTTGTGTTTTTAACTCTGCGTATGCTTCCTGTGCTCCTGTTGATGTTCTACTCATAATATTAATATCATCGGCGTAGGCAGCCAGTTGAACCGTTTTATTGGTCAGTAGGTTTTCTCGTCCAGTTTGCATTTGCCTAACCGCATACTCCAGTGCCAGGTTAAAACAATGTTGGTGCCAGCCCATCTCCCTGCTTTAGTCCCTGCGAGATTTTGAAAAAGTCTGTCCGGTTGTTTTGTATTCGTACACATGCCTGAGTTTCATCCATTGTGGCTTCAATGAGTCTAATTAGCTTATGTGGTATTGCTAATTCTGCCAATATATAGTATAGTCTGTCCCTTTTGACTGAATCGTATGCCTGTTTGAAGTCTACAAATACGTTGTGAACATCAATGTCGTGTTCCCACGATTTGCTCAAGACCTGCTTGACTGTAAATATTTGATCCATTGTCGATCTTCCCCGTCTGAAGCCCGTCTGATATTCTCCAATAATATTTTCTGCTAGTGGTTGGAGTCGCTGGTTTATAATATACGTGAGGACTTTATACGCTGTACATAGTAGAGAAATTCCACGGTAGTTTTTGCATTGGAGTTTGTCTCCTTTTTTATAGATTGGGCATACCATACTTTTCTTCCATTCGTCGGGTATTTTCTCTTCTTGCCATATTTCTTTGATAAGCGCGTGGATATGACTTGATAGGTGGTTGCCACCTACCTTATACAGTTCTGCTGGAATCTCGTCAACTCCTGGGGCTTTATTGTTTTTCTGGGCCTTAATAGCTTCGAGAACTTCCTCTATGGTTGGAGCTTCTACTTCAACTTCGTTCTCTTCTACATGGTTCGTACCCATTTCATCTTCCATATCTACTTGTGTTCCAAGTAGGGTCTGAAAATAATGCTTCCAGGTTTCTGTGACTTTCTGTTGGTCACTGATTATTTGCCCACTTTCATCTTTGCATAGGCTTGTTTGAGGTTTGTATCCACTTTTTATCTTTTTTAGGTATTAGACATCCAGACACTACTACTCTGATCATTAGCCAATGCATTTCTGCCACTAGGAACAGAGAACGATTCATTTATACCGTCAATGATAACGTGGTTTGGGTGGGGATTGGCGTTGGTTTTAACCTTCACGTTATTTAGTCTTCTTCTTCTTTTGGTGCCTATCCTCTGTGGATATTGGAAATTATGTTGGTCTATAAAACTTTGTTGATAACTGCTCTAAATACATGTATGGTAGTCATTCCTGCCCACTGTCTGATGTTCTTCAACCACGATGTCCTTCTGCGCCCTTGAGATCTTTTGCCTTCTACCTTGCCTTGTAAAACTAGTTGATACTTCTCATCGCTCATCACATGCCTCAAGTATGTCATCTCTCTGATTTTCACGATACGCCTTATTTTCCAGATCTTTATTTATACGTTGGATCACGGTATTGCTTGTAACATGATGGATATAGGAAATTCTGATACGGTAGCATCACATTTCGAAGGCTTCTAATTGTTTGGATGTTGCCTCCGTCAAGGTCCAGGCTTCGACTCCATATAAAAGGGTAGAAAATACATAGCATCTCAAGACTCGTGTTCTTATAACAATGTTCAGGTGCACATTACATAAAATCTTCCTGAGGCGATTGAAGACAGCTCTCAACTTTTCTATACGACATTTTATTTCCTGTCAGTGGTCCCATTCCTTAATTAGGCTGCATCCAAGATATGTAATCTGTAGTACGTCGTTTTTACTTACTGCAAGATTTTGATCTTCTTACAGTTTAATTTAATGCCCTATCTGTCACAGGCTTCCACTACTTGGTCTATTAATGTTTGCAGATCCTCCGCATTATCAGCAATCAAAACCGTAACGTTCAAATTGTTTATGGTTTCACCATTGATTTTTATACCTTCTCTGACACCATCAATAGCTTTCCTAAACAGCGTCGGTGACAAAATGCAGCCCTGTCCAGCCCTTTTTCTTCTTAGAATGAGGTCTCCCTACGGAGGTTGGCTATTTTTATTTTAGAACTTGCTGCTCTAATAAATTTTTAATTAGGCGTAAATCTTTGTCATCAATACTAAATTCTTTTCGTATCTGAAATAATTTTTGATGTTGTATTTTGTCAAATGCCTTTTCAAAGTCTATAAAGCGTGCGTAGACTTCGCAATTTACGTCTCGAGCTCTTTGTATCAATACTTGTATGGAAAATAGGACCTCTCGCGTTCCCAGTCCGCTTCTAAACCCAATCTGAACACTGCTACTGTTTTCTTTAGGTTTCCTATATATGCGAGAGTGAATAAAAGAAAAAAAGATTTTGAGTGCATGGCTCATTAAGCTTATAATTCTGTAATCAGAGCATCTGGTGGCATTTGCCTTTTTGGGGAGAGGGATGAAGGTGGAAACTAGCCAATCTGTAGGAAATTCTGTAGTTTTATAGATTTTGTTAGTAGACTCGCTAGGAGTTTGAGTTAGTTGTTTCAAATAGTTTCAATATTTCAGCTTGTTTGTTATCAGGTCCCCAGATGCTTTGTTGGTTTTTAGTCTTTTTATTGCATGTTACTTCAGTGAGCGTTATTTCTAGTCCTAAACATCGAGAATACTGGCTTCTGTCTTTTGCTATTCCTTGAATAATTCTTCCTGTATTGCATCTCTCAAGTATTCTCTCATTTTCGTAGAGTAGATTGTTGTGCTCGTCTAGTATGAAGTTATGACTTCGTGATCCGTTTCCTCCTGTTAAGTTTTTGACCTTTTTAAGTAGGTTAAAAGTGTCATGCTTGGGTACTGTTATTCAATACCGAAGGACAATTGATGAAAGATTACATGACCAAATCTGTAGCTCTTAATTAATGGAAATTATCCTTAATAGTGACAAAAAAATCGGAGACTATAAAGAATATATAGCTCCATAAATACGTTGGCAAAAAAACCTGGAAAATCTTAGTAGGCATATTTAAGAACTGCCTAAGATCAAGATGCATACCAGACCACTGGAATACAGTAAACATAATTCTCATTTAGAAGAAAGGTAGCAAAGAGGATATCAAAAACTACAGACCTATCTATCAATCATATACAAGATATTCACAAAGATCATCAAGAGCAGATTAACAAATGCATTAGACGTTGCAAAGCCAAAAGAGTAAGCTGGCTTCAGAAGTGGATTCAGTATCCTGGATCATATTCATAGTCTTCGAGAACTAATGAGTAGGGCTAAAGAATATAAAAAACGGTTAGCAATAACCTTTATAGATTTCGAGAAAACTTTCGATTCTATATATCCCAAGGCAGTAATAGAAGCTTTGACCAACCAAGGCATCGGCAAACCATACATAGAGACTTTAGCAAATATATACAGACAAGCGAAGGAAAGCTAATTAATGGAAAAACTCCAAAATTTCCCACTAGTTCCTACAATATCACCAAAGCTCTTCACCGTATCTCTAGAAAATATATTTAGCAAAATGAAATGGCAGAACAAAGGCCTATCCATTGGTGGAGAATAGCTTAGCCATCTAAGATTTGCAGACCACAAATTTCTGATTGCTAATAAACCTGCAGAACTTATAAGCGACCTAAATGCAGCTAGCAATGAAGTTGGCCTAAAAATTAACTTAGCAAAAACCTTAAACTTACTCCCAGAAATCAACAAGATTGAAACTGGCTTGTGCATCTTTTGGTAAAAATCCACAGAATTAAACCTTTAAAATGGCAGAGGGCGTTGGGCGGGAAATTTAGCAAGAAGAACTGACAGTGAATGATCTACTAGAATTACACTGTGGTATCCAGGGGGCGTAAGAGACCAAGAAGACGTCTCAATGACATAAGGAAATGAAGAATGGGACTATGACATAAGGAAACAAGCCAGTACAACATGGCAGAGAGAAGCGAATATTACACAATCGTGGGCAGAAATGAAGAACTATGTAAGGGAGGGTGCACCATAATCGGTAGAATACGCTGAGGATAATGATGATAAAAATGATCATTATTGCTTTCCGGGATAAACAAATTGAATTGCATAAACTATTCGGTCGATGTATTTGAAATTTAGCAAAATCTAATAACTCATTAACTGCCACAATTTTAAGTAGTTATATTACATGTCATTATGCAAAAATCAAAGTTATTAACATTTATAAATTACTGCAAAATGAAGATTTTTGGGTTTTAAGGGTTTTTTGCAACGATCTTGGTGAATTCGTTATGTATTTTAATTTAGAAACTCGCAAATTAAAGAACATTTTAAGATCTACAATTATTGTTTGTACCATTTCTGTACTTAAACTGCATAAGAAACATGTTATAGGCAAGAAAATTACTTTTTCACTTTTTAAGATTGTTTAAATTAAAAACAAAGCAAATTCAGCTGTACGTCTTCATGAATTTTCCATCATTTACCCCTCATACCTTCAAATATCTTAAGATTTTTATCATAATGCGTCGTGAAAGATAAATAATCCTGAGGCTGTATGTGATTTATTGCACCAAAAGGGTTAAAATCTGTTAAAATGTCAAAGTCACTGCCAGTTGCTTTTAAATAATATAAAACAGCTGAAATATACAAATGGCTATTGATTAATTTTGATAATGTATTTGTCTTATTAATTTAATATGTTATTGCGTTTTAAAATGTGGCGCTAAATTTTGAAATATTGTAGGTTGTGACTTGGACTGATGCAGTTTCTTGGTTGTGTAAGTTCTTTAACATCAGTCATTATACGAGAATGCACCGACTAACGTAAAATAGGTGTAGAACCGGTCATCCAATCAGAAAGCAGTATTTGGCTTTGCCCCTTTACCATGGACGTCGCGTTGATAATTTCTAGAAGAGCTAGCAAAATTTAACAGTAAATTAATAATAAAAATCTTCAAAATACAAGAGTTAGGTATTATGGTATACTTGGAAAATTGGTATTCCCACTAAATTGAACTCACATGTGATAGACACAGACTTTTTTTAATATCTAATTTTCTAGATCATTGTACAGTATCATAGTACATATAAAAAATACAGAAATTAATGGCAATACGAAAGTTTAATATATCGAATATTTAAATAAAATAAATTTTTTAAAAAAATTAAAAAGCAAAAACATAAACATTACATAAGCGGAAAAATTATACCAGCATTCAGCATGAGACATAATTGTTTTTCTGTGGAACCTTCAATTATAGAAAATATTATTAATACAAGTTATTTATTTCAAGTGCCTCATATTTGTTGCCAAAACTCAAAATCGAAATTTCATGTTATAGGTTTTGATAAGGTTCTAACAATGGAAATTCCACAGCTGCCGGTCAATGAAAGTAAAGAATTTGATTGATCTCATAAGAATCATAGAAATGGCTCCATATTTACGTTAAAATACAAAAATTGCATACAAAAGCTGCTCTCTGAACCTTTAAAACGAATTTTGATTTTTTTGATAATACATTCTGATCAAAAAACTTTTTGCCGTCGAGTTGATACAACTTTAATTAAAAAAATTACTTTCGCGTGCATAACTGATCTTACCCAACCTTCTTGTTGGAAACATCTTGTTCTACGGCGTTCAGATTCTGAGTAAATTGATTTTTTCCGTTTTCCCTCTCTTTAAGGGATTTTAGGGGAAAGTCCGACGGGTAGAATTGACATTCTCAGCAGCATTTATATTGTTTATCTCGTTTTTAGAGATCAAGTCTCTGACGACTTAAGTAAAAGAAGAACTAAGAACAATGATTTCAGATGTAGAAAATGTGGCACTAGCAAAAGGGCCGAAAATAAGACCGAAAAGAAGAAAACAAAAAAAAGGCAGAAGACATGTCTGAATTTAACATACGCGGAACAAATATTTACTTCAAGACAAAAAATTAATCAAACTATTAAAATAAACTCAATTAATACACCATTAAAAAACAAAAAATATCTTTTAAATTAAGAACGAATATATTCGAAGCATATCTCTTACCTTTTCTGGCATATGGGGCAAGGGGTAAGAAGAACTTAAATAGAATAAAAAAAGTGGTACATACTTACATGTTTTCTGTATTTTTAAAATTTAAATATGTTTAAAATTGAATCAAGTTTATTATTAATACAATTTTATTATTTATTTAATATTTTTATAGATTTTAATAAAATTTAAAAAGTTTACATGTGGTATAATGGTCACTCCTCGTCACGTAAATGGGCTCTTTTAATTGTTTACTATGCCTACTATTTCGTAAAACGACATATTTAATATATGCAGATTTAGAAGTCTCTTTCAAAGTAAAAATGTGAAAGTTCAACTTAAACTGTTATACTAATAACTCTTTTTGTCACACTTTAAATATCATTTGTGAACTTGTAATTGTAAAAATCCGACATTATATTTATATGAAATTATTTTAAAATAAGAAGTATATAGAATAAAAACTAAAGTCCGATTTCATCATGGCAACCTAAACTAAACTTTAACTAACGTTCCCCTTAGACTATGGTACACTTTGGTGCGAAACCCAGTTTCATAACACCTACAGCTTTTTTCATTATTAAAAGTAAACTTTTTTTGGCTTTATGGTAAATACCCACACAGCCAGATACACATTTTTAAAAACAGATACAAGGATTACACTCTTCTCGCCCAGGGGCCAATCAGGGCATTTTTATAAACGATAAAAGGTAGGCCTCAGGCAGATAGGTATACATACATTAAAGAAAAACATCAGGTATTAACGCAGGTGGTTATATTTGTATATTCGTTGTTCGGACAAAAGACAGCAAACAATCGTAAATTTCTTTTCTGTCTAAAGCAAAAAGATGCAGTGTATTATATGGGCTTTCAATGTTTAATGTTAAAAGTTTTCTGAAAAGCTCATTAGATTGAGCTCTATATTATAAACAATCAAAGAAGATGTGGTCCAGGTCACCGATTTTATTACAGGCTTCACAAAGATCACTTTCAAGTATTTTTATTTTAAATAAATGTGCTGGATAACATGCGTGACCAAACTTCATTCTGCTGATAGTAGTTATACTTTTTCGACTGTAATCGTACTCATTGTACCAAGGTTTTTCCCTTAATTTGGTTTCAAGTCTGGTGTAACGTGTTGGATTTGTAAGGGCGAGCGCCCACCAAAGTGGCGTGGCAAGTAGCACGTAGCAAGTAGCACGCGTCTAGCATGTTTCTTAAAATGTAACCAATGAAAACGAATGATTAGAATGAATGACGTCACTGTCATTTTGGTGTACACGGTATCATTCGTTTTCATTGGTTACATTTTAAGAAACATGCTAGACGCGTGCTACTTGCCACTTGCTACGTGCCACGCCACTTTGGTGGGCGCTCTCACTTAAGCTGTACTCTTGCCATAAATAGGACCATTTCCTCGTGATTCTCTGTTTTGCTATGATTATTTGTTCATCTGTGTTAATATAATGTACAATTATAAAATTGCAAATTACTAAAATATAAGCATTATAATCATCATTCTGGCGTTACAACCCTGCGTGGGCCCTAGCCCCCTCAAGAATGTCTCTCCAGTCGTCCCTAACATGTTTTCATTATTTGTTGTTTTTTGTTAGATTCCAGGTATCTGAATCATATGTTAGGACTTGGCATATTATTGTTTTGTAGAGTTTTATTTTATTATTTCTCGATATAATTATGGATTTAAGGAGGAAATTGAGCCCAAAATAGCATCTGTTGGCCGTGCAAATTCTGCGGTTTATCTCTGCAGTAGTATTATTTCAGTGTTAAGGAACGCTCCTAAGTATAAAAATTCTTTCACTGCTTCGATGACGTCGTTTTCTATAACAAGTGGTCGTAGGATTTGTGGTTGCGTGCTTATTTTTATGTACCTCGTTTTGTTGGTGTTTATTATTGAACTCATTTTTGTAGCTGATTCTGTTAATGCTACATACGTCTCTCAATACGTCTATTTCAATAATATTGATATCATCAGCATAGGCCAGGATTTATATCATCATCATCATGGCTTATTACCTCCTGGCGGGGTGTTTGCCGCCCTTTTGGGCTCTCTTATTCATTTACTGCGGAGAATCAGTCCGCTGTTGTTTTTTTATTATTATAGCAGCGAGTGTCACTTGCCCCTGTCTACAATTTTCCTCCATTCTTTCCGGTCCTTACAGCGCTCCTTCCAATTGTAGATTCTCGGCTTCTTTATGTCTCCTAAGACTTGATCTATTCATCTTGTTTTGGGTCTTCCCTTTGGTCTCTTTGTTGTTGGTCTCCATCCAGTTATTCGCTTTAGCGTAGAGTCTGGGTTAGTTCTTTCTGTGTGTCCCAGCCACCTGAGCTTTTGCGTCTTCACGAACTTGAATATGTCTTCACAATCGATGACTTCTTTAATTTCTTCATTGGTAAATCTTCTAAATACGCCTACACTTATCCTCACCGGTCCCATTATTCGTCGAATTATCTTTCTCTCTAATATTTCCAACCTCATTTCATCTTTTTGTGTTAGGCACATCGTCTCTGCACCATAGGTGATCACTGGCCTGATTGCAGTCTTGTAAATTTTTAATTTGGTTTTCTTACTAATGTGCTTTTCTTTCAGGAATTTTCGGTAGTTCCAGTAGGTTTTATTACCCAGTAGGATGCGTTCATTTATTTCATACGTTCTATCATTTCTGTCATTCACCATCACTCCCAGATATTTGAAACGGTGTACTCTTTCAAATGTATATGCACCAAGCTTAATTTCTTTCTCTATGTTCGTATTCTCGCTTGAACACTTGAGGTATTTCCTTTTGCTTTGGTTTATTACTAGCCCTTTCTTCTTTGCTTCTTTATCTAGTATTAATATTATGTTCTGCATGGTTTTTAAATCTCTAGTAACCAGTGCAATATCGTCTGCATACGGTATCAGTTGGGCTGAAGATTCGATAATCGTTCCCATAATTTTGGCTGCTCTTACTGCCCCCTCTATGGCAATGTCAAATAATGTTGTTGACAGGGAGTCTCCCTGTCTGACACCTACCTCCATTTGTACTTCATCTGACGGGCCTTCCCTTGTTAAGATTCGTGACTTGGATTCCTTCATCGATATTTTCGTGAGACTTATTAGTTTTTCTTGGATGCCTAATTTATTCATATCCTTCATTAGCTCCTCCCTTATTACACTGTCAAAAGCTTGCTTGTAGTTAATAAACAGTATATGTAGATCTATTCCGTGCTCGTAACTTTTTTCGACGATTTTCGTTACAATGTGTATTGCATCTATTGTTGATTCACCTATTTTTGTTCTAGTTTCTGTTTCTATTCTTTGTCTGATCAAATTAGTTAATATTTTGTACATTGTATTTAATAACGTGATTCCCCTGTAGTTAGTGCATTTCGTCTTGTCGCCTTTTTTAGGGATTGGTGTTATCAGACCACAATTCCAGTCGTTCGGCATGCGTTCTTCTTCCCATATTCGTTCTATTAGGTATAATGACAACTAGTGGTTGCGATTTGTGACACATGTATTACTGTTTCCAGAGCCAGATTGAACAGTATACAGGAAAGAGGATCTCCCTGAGCCCGGTATTTGTTTTAAAAGGTTCAGATAGTTCCCCCTAAACTCGTACCAAAGAATATAGACGCTAAGCGTCTATATTCTTTCTGCGTCTATAAGCGTCTATATTCTTTGCTCGTACTCTACATTTAATTTTTCAAGAGTTAGTTTTGTTAAATTTACCACCTGATTTGGTATTTCTAACTCTTTCATTGTTTTAAACATTTCTCTTCTATTCACAGAGTCGTAGGCTGCTTTGTAGTCTATAAATATTCGATGAGTATCAATGCCATACTCCAGTGTTTTTTCCAAAATTTGTTTCAGGGTTGCAATCTGATGAATTATCGATTTACCAATTCTGAACCAGCCTGGTATTTTCCTACTATCCGTTCTGCATATGGCGCCATACGGTAATATAGTAAGTACTGTAGAAAATATTTTATACGCTGCACTTAGAAGCGTAATTCCTCTGTGGTTGGAGCATTCAAACATATCTCCTTTTTTGTGTATATTGCAAAGTATTCCAATATTCCAATCATTGGGTAGGGATTTCTGTGTCCATATTTCTTTAAGCTGCTGTAATGCCATTATGATATCATGGCTACTTTATTTATAGTTCAGCTAGGAGATTATCTATTCAGGGTAATTTGTTTCTGTCTTATTTTTTAACTGCATCTTTAACTTCAAGAATCGTTGGTGGTTCCCTCTCGTCTGTTCCCCTTGCCACATCTCTTTCATCTTCCAGGTTTCTTCTTCTTCCTCTATATTAAGTGCCTGGTAGCATCATAATATCTTATATAACGTATCTTGAAAAACGTGAAAGTAAGTGTAAAATGTAAACATAGTAAATTACCTCAGAAACAAAACAATTTTTTGTCAGATATTGTCAGAATTTTGATGTTATAATGTATATTTGACAGATTTCTACCATGTAAGCTAAAGTTGGGTCGTAGTAGGTACGATGAAACTGAAATTTACAGTTAAAGTGGACTTTTAATTTAGTTAATGTTCGCTTATATTGTTATTAATTGGATGGGTTGGCATTTATGACTTTTGACATTTTAATTTTGACGTTCGAGAATCGTTACGATTATTTACAGATATACTTTTAATTTTTTACTTTTTTTTCGTGTAGTTTTTAATTTAAACCTGTTTAGAATAAATATAAGGTGACTATAAACGATTTGATGGAGAGTAGTGAATCGATGTGAAGACCCGCTATTCTATGACCCTACTCGTGACGACGCCATCTTGTGGAGCTAGTTCCGTGACGCTCGCCTCAGCATTTCACTATAGAGAAAAAAGTGAAATACAACGCCAGAATAAAGCTTCCCTTCAAAAAATGCAAAAAGCCGTTGGAACACAAAAAATATTGGGTACCTTGTTGCAAGTCAGAAAGAAAAATAAATAGATATGGAGCAAAACAAAACCAATGGATTGGATATAAAGAATAACATAGAGATTGAAGATGAAACAAATGCAAACGAATTGGAGGTTTATAATACAAGTCTACAAGCCAGGAGGATTCTGTTCCAGTTTTCCTCAGTATCTTGACGTTTTTTTATGTTTTTTTGGTGCGTAAAATCGATTTTTTGAGGGTACCAAGCTGAAAACCCTACAGATAATTTGTTATTAACAATTTAATTTTTTAAATGATTGCATCTCCTAAACTTTTCTTTCTTAAAGCTTAAATCTTCCCCAATTTATATTTATATAATATACCGAACCAATACCTGTTGCCTCCCCTTCGTACGCACCAATGCATTTAGTTGCAACGTCACGTAGCCTTGAAGCACTTGCATGATTTGAAAACACTTTTTATTGTTGTTAATAAGCAAGTTACATTTTTACGGTAAACAATTGAGTCAATAATACCATATTGAATAAAATGTTTGTTGTTTGTATCGTATGTTAACCTTAATTGAAAGCAGATTAATTATATACTTGACAAACTTATATTTAAATAAATTAAAATCCTTAGATCTTACACAGTTGTCAGTTTATTTTGATACTACCTAAGATCTAAGAATTTAAAAAATAAAATAGTAAACAAGCTACCTACTTGGATACTACAATGAAAATGTTTTTATAACTTTTAATCTAACTTAAATTATATTAATAGGATAATTGTTATTGATTGTGCTTTTCTAAATGGATTAAGAATGTTGTGGTTTTTTATTAACATCGACTTTCATATAAACTGTGAGTGTGGCAACGTTGCAGTTGGCATTGCTGACGTCAAAACACACCTTCGTTTCTTGACCATTCTAGTGGTTGCAACAAACCCCAGGCCATGTTTTCTATTCAGGTATTTTCAGATGCTTAAAAACGTTACATTTTTACGTTATCTTGACTTTTACTTGATTTATTATGTTCTAGAAGGTTAGAGGGTGTTGGTTGACACTAAATAGGTATACCTATATTATATGAGATAATACGTGCGAATTAATGGAATCATAGGCTATTTTAATGAAAAAACAGTTTATTTAGTAAAAAATTATATTTTGACAAAACTATAAAGGTAAACTTACATCATTCAGTAGGAAATATATGTCCCCCTTTGGCAGCAATTACTGCTTTTACCCGTTTTGGCATAGATTCTATGAGTTTCTGGCAGTTATCAGATATCCTTTCATCTCGATACCAAACCTGAATGGCCGCTTCTATCATTTTTGTTTTAGTGGTGCAGTCTAGCTTTGCAAATGGCCCATAAATTTTCAATGAGGTTGAGGTCGGGCGAATTACCGGGCCAATCTAAAACATTAATCTTCTTATTTTTGAAAAATGCCATCATTTCCTTTGATTTGTGACAGGGAGCAGAGTCCTGTTGAAGAAATCGCTCCTACTTGGGGTTGACATTTTTGGAGTTGTTTGTCCAAATACTTTTCCAACATGGATTTGTATTTTTTGGCTGTTCATCATGCCTTCAATTGGCACCAAATATCCAACCCCCATGTATGAAAAACATCCCCAAAACATTTTCTTGTGAATATTGAAAAAATGAAAAAAAATTCACAGTGATTCCATTAATTCGCACAATACTGTATATAAAATATAGAAATCCATAGTAATGGGATTGAGTAAGTAAAGATATTAGGGTAAAACACCCAGTAGTCAGCCTTTTAGTGAGAATCTTAATTGCTTTCAATAGCATATAAAAAATAAAGGCGTTAAATAAAAACAAATATTTTTATCAGAAACTTTGTTTATTAAATTATCAAAAGAGATTA
Organism: Diabrotica balteata; assembly: GCA_918026665.1. Taxonomy (NCBI): domain Eukaryota; kingdom Metazoa; phylum Arthropoda; class Insecta; order Coleoptera; family Chrysomelidae; genus Diabrotica; species Diabrotica balteata. Next base: position 72,660,745 of record OU898285.1, read on the forward strand.
ACTAAATGTTAATATTGTGTTATAATTATAAAAAAAAAACAACACATAACGAAATACGGCACTTTTCACCTGTAGTCAGCCTCATTTCTCCGCAAATCAGCCATGCCCACCCTGTAGTCAGCCACTTACTTATTCTTGCATGTTGGACTTGGACATGAAAACTATTTATTCTATACATTCTCATAAACGTTACCAGCAAATTCAGTACATTTTAGATGATACCACGTAGGACAATTTCTGTTTCACTAGTCAGTTCCTCTTCACACGAGTCACAACTTATTCTGCTCACTGTGCATGTACTATTCTTCCTCTGTTTAATGTTTTTGGGCTTCAATAGCTTTTCAGCTCTTTTTTGTAATTCTTCTTTTTTCTTTCGTCTTCCTTTCTCCTTAATTACCTTAGCTTCCAGTCTTTTTTTAATCAATACATCGCGCATCGTTCTTTTTGTGCTCCTTAATTTCTTCCTTCTGCTACTCAAACTGTCTCCACTGATCGGAGGCTCCTATTCTATTAATGGACATCTTCTTTTCTATGGTCTTAGGTGTACTAGGTAAAGTTAAATACTTACCTAAAACGGGTGATAGATTTGTTGATTTGACAACAGTGGACAAGATATTTATTTTGTTTTTGCTTTGAATATTTTGTGTATTATTTTCTTGCAAAATATAATTTTTGGTGGGGTTTGCGTTCCTATACCCTTTATTTGTTATTTTTATATTCTCCGTAATATAGTTATGTTTTTCTTAAGTTCGTCTTTCATTCGATTTTCTTTATCATCCTCCATCTTATCTTGGTTAATGTTTGTTTCTGTTTCAGATTCCTTAGATGATATTTTCAACTTATCATGTGTCGGAGGTTCTTTGTGACAGTTAAGATCTTCTGGCGTATTTGCATTAAATTCAGCAACTTCTGATTGCTGCGTTTCTTGGACTTCATGATTTTGTGGTATGACTTCAAATTCGGTTATAATTTAAGTCTCTTTCTGGCAAATTATTCAAATTATTTTAAAATTAACAAAAGATCCAACAAAGCCTTTGGAAAACAAAATATATAGAACTTTATTCAAGTTTAAAGATGTTTTAACAAGTTATCAGAGAGGATTAATTACACCTCATTACAGTAAGACTCCTCATTTTTATGGAGTACCGAAAATTCATAAAACGAATATACCACTTAGACCCATTTGTAGTACCATGAATTCTCCTTGTAGTGAACTATCAAAATTTTTATTAAATATTTTAAAACCATTTACAAATAAAAATGACACATTCGTAAAAAATACACATTTTTTAAATAAATTATCAAATATTGAATTTAATTCAAATAATACTTTGGTAAGTTTTGACATAAATAGTTTACGAATGTGCGATTAAAAAGACTTTAAGTATAGTCAAGACAAAATTAGAAAGTGATGATTCATTGGCAACTAGAACAAGACTAAACATATCGGCTATAATGGAGTTATTAACATTATGTACTGATAATACATATTTTCAACTAAATAATGAATTCTATAAACAAAATTTTGGTCTAGCAATGGGCTCTACTTTATCTCCATTCTTAGCCGATATATTTATGGAAGATTTTGAAACAAATATCATTTCTAAACAAAATTTCAAACCCACAGTATGGTAGAGGTATGTAGATGATGTATTCTCAATATGGCCTCATGGATCAGAGTTGTTGGACACATTCCTAAATGATATAAACGATAAAGAAGAGACAATAACATTTACCATGGAAAAGGAATATAATAACACGCTACCTTTCCTGGATGTTTTAATCTCTAAGAACGATACTGGATATGAGACTCAGGTGTATAGAAAACCAACACACACTAATAGGTATTTAAATTTCAAATCAAATCACAATATTAATGTAAAAAAGGGGATAATTAAATCCTTATACGATAGAGCCAAAATTACTTGTTCTAACGAAAATTCGTTCTTGGAGGAGAAACATTTGTTAACATCTGTTTTATTAAAAAATGATTATCCTTTATCGTTTATAAATAAGGAATTTTCAACAATCGATCGAATAGAACAGAACAACTTAGAACGAGATCCTACAGTATACACAAGGAATAATATGAGGAAAATAACAATACCGTACATAAAAGGATTATCAGAAAAACTTAAAAGGATAGGAAATAGATTCAACATTTCAACAACATTCAAAACAACAAACACGTTGAGATCTATTTTGTCCAAAACCAAACCTAACAATGAACAAGAAAGGACAAAGAATTGCATTTATAAAATACCTTGTGAATGCGATCAGTTTTATTTAGGTGAATCATCAAGGCCATTAAATGTTAGAATAAGTGAACATCAATCTTATATTAAAAATAGAGAATTTGATAGATCTTAAATATGTAAACACGCATGGGATAATGAACATAGGGTTCAATATAATAATTCAAATAAAAAAGAAAAATCAAAGAAGCGGCTCTAATTATGCTAAATGAGGTCAATTGTGTCGCAAATTCCTCGGCAGAATGTAGTAGGATCTGTTTTTTAAATAACGTAACATATAAAATCAGAATTTTGATGTTTGTTGAAGGTAAACTAAATTCACGAACAAATACTTAGGTACAATGTCGGGATAGTATTGTGAGGTTTTTTTCCTGGTTTTTCCCTCATAATTTACTATGGAATCACTAACAGGAGAATTTTACTGTCATCATTTCATGTGTTTGTCTTTTTAAAGACGAATTACATGCTATGATTTTTTTCTGACGGATATTCTCAAGTTAAAGTTGATTTCATGTAATTGAATGAACTATCTTATAAGTAAAGTCGTCCCAGGAGCGCAACTCAACAATATTGGCAATCTCATTTTAAAGTCGTCTACTTTAAAATGCATAATGTATGTCTGAATTGTCAATATAAATGAGTCAAATAAAATTAAATTATTAGAAGAATTTTTCACTATGTAACAAAAAACAAAATTTGTTTAATTTACTGTTTGTATTTTGAGAACGATTTCCGAAGTGGAAATTGAAACGTCAATAAACGTATTTTTTTCTTTAATTGTGGCTTATTCCCAGTTAAATAGTAATTAATTTACAATGCCACAAGAAAATAGCTTCAGAACAATATTAACATTTAAAATGTCATAAACATTTTTCTTATGATTGACGAGATTTAGTTTTGTTTGTACGCATTCTAAATGTATTCATAAAACAAATATATCTTTGTATTGTCAAATATTCTGAACATTTGAATTACCCTATAACTTATCGATGCCTGATTGACCGCACGTATTTTATGTTTTGTCTCAGAAAACCTTGATGTCAATATCGCCAGTATGTCGTTAACCGATCTGTTGCTTGAAATTTACAGCACCTTTTGTAACGTTATTTTTAGAAATTGAATCCGCTGTACTTAATTGTCGCATGGAATGATTAAAATTGATTAAGTAGATCACTATCGAATCATTTCTAGAAACGAAATTTTCCGTTCCGTTTCTACACTAAGAAAAATAGCAATCTTACCTAATTATTGTTCTTTAAAATAAATTCTTCGGAAATCCACTTTTAAGAAATCAAATGTACCAAATCATCCACTTACAATATATCAAGCTTCGCCATAATGTTGTTGCTACAATAGGTCAATGGAGTTAAGCAGGTGAACTACCTGAAGGCACAGATGATAAGATAAGTGAGCACATACTTTCCCAAGATACAAATCCCACTATAGTCTTAAGGATAATTTGAAGCACTATTATCTTTCACCCCTTTTAAGTATTTCAAAAATACATTTCTACTTATAGAAATATGAATCTGAAAATTTACATAGTCAAGATGGAAAAGTTTTTCCGGAAAATTTAAGAATATTGTGTGTGGTTAAATAAAACGAGCGGCTCTAATTTATTGATTTATGTATTTTAAAGCTTGCAGCACGATATTACTTTATCAATAACCTAAATATTAAAAGCGCGACATATAAATACAATACCGAAATTTTTTTAAAATTTTTTTTTAATTGTAAATATGAAATTTACAACATTTTTATGATATAGGGAATTTTTACAGTTTAATTATATATTTTATGTTGAATATTATTTAATTAATTGTTTGATAACCTAAAAATGCTGACAACTAAATATTGGAACAAGTGGTTTTTAATAAATTAAAATGAAAATTAATAAGGCGTAATGTCGCCCTTAGCCTGAATAACAGCCTGAACTCTATTAGGTATTGTATCAACTAGGTCTTCACGGAATTCAGGGGTGAAAATATCCTATATTTCTTGCAATTTAGCACGTAGTTGTGGCAAAGTACGTTGAGGGTTAATTCTTAGGCGTTGTTAAATTTTGTGTCGACGTGTCTCTATTGGATTAAGATCCGGGCTGCTAGAATAATGTGACAAAACTTTAATGCCATGTTCTCCCATCCATTTTTTGATAGATTTAGTCGTATGGCATGTGCCTCCGTCCTGCTGAAACATAAAATCTTAGGATGTATATAACTTTGCCGCACTTGGTAGAAACGAATGTTCAAGGATATTTTGATATTTGGCCACGTTTACTATGGCCTCAGTACAATGTAAAGTTCCCAACCCTTTGGCCGACATAAAACCCCACACCATGATGCGCTGTTGAAACTTTACAGTCCTTTTGAGACAATCCCCATGGAATGCATATGTTTTTCCCGAATCGCACTCTTTCGATAACCTCCAACACAGACATCAAATTTGCTTTTGTCGCTATAGATAACTTTGTCCCAGTTATGTTTGGTTCACGAAAGTTTTGATTTAGCCCAGATATAAAGATTCATTTTTTTGAGTTTCCGTCAAAAATGGTTTTTCTTTGGCCTACTCGAAAAAATAAAAGAATATAAAATTTTTATCATAAAGAAAAACCTATCAAAGATACCTTATAAACATTAAGACCGATTTCGCGGATATATTTGCGACAGCATTCTTTGGAAACATTCATGTCAGTTTCTCTATTTTACCTAGCAGTTACTTCTTGTAGTGTATTTCTTCTTCCCGACTTACATATTCTAATTAAATGCCTTGCATTCCTTTAAGAAACACCTTTTGGACGACCTGGGCTTTTGCCGCTAACATCAATACTGGCAGTTTCACCGTTTCTTAATTGTATTAAACACAGTAGTTGTTGCTACAGTCAATTCACTGGAAATGTCACGCATTGTTTTTTCTTTATGGTACTGATGAATAATAATTTCTCGAACTTTTGGATCAGTAGGATTTCCACGTGCCATTATTATATTATTTTACTCGTTATAAAACTGACGGTTTTTTATTATTCTTACTCAAATGACGCTTGACAATTATTGTTGACAACGCACTACCTAAAAAACGCGAGGAAAAACAAAACATGTTCCAATATTTAGTTGTCAGCAGTTTTTGATTATCACACAATTAATTAAATAGTAATCAATATAAAATACATAATTAAGCCGCAAAAATAAATCCATACATAAAAAAATGTTTGTTAATTTCATATTTACAATTAAATAAAAGAATTTCGGTAAATTGGCATTATATTCGCAAAATAACTGCTTGTTCCAACATATAGTTGTTAGGGCTCGTATTGGGTATGTTGAAATTAGCTTTTTCGTTACACTGCTTTCCTCTTAGGTCTAAGCGCTCGGATCAGCTACTCTATATGTAGGCCTAGGATGGCGGAATTTACAAGACTTTCCAGCTCTGCATAAACCACTCAAGAAGAAATAACAGTCTGCTGTCTTTGAAGGACACGATCTCTTCAGGTTAATGCAACACACTGTAATTCGTACGACTATTTCTCGGAAAATCACTTCAAGCATGATTCTCACAATATTCCAATCGAGATTTTCTAGTGCTTGGCCTATGTTTGGTAAAGCCAAATTTTTGATCTCATAATTAAACACGATTTTCTTCAAATTACTTAGAGCACACCATATGTAAGCACACTTGCATTGTCTGTATAAGACTTCCTGGTCTCCATATACGGCAAAGATAGAAGAGTATATTCTAATTACAGTACTCTTCCAATTTTAGGCTGCTAATCTTTTAACTCGTCTAACTTCTGACTGAATACGGACGAAATTCGAATTCTTTGGCAACACAATGGGTTACAGAGACGTTTTCCGAAACAATGAAAAGATCCTGCCGAACTTCTGTGGTCGTGCCAATCTAGCACCATCAAGCCAGTGGCGAGCGCTTCATCTAAAACTTTCTAGTCGTAAGGCTTTCTGTAATTCACTTTCTTTCAATCCATTGACGAAGATATCTTCAGCAATTTTTTCCAAAATATTGTCTGGTCCCACCGCATTAGTCAACTGCTCTACAAGAGCAGCATCTCTTTCAAATTCTTGCAAATTCTCACTTGTTGAATTCTACTGCTTATTTGTGCTTTATAGACTTGTTGTAGATTGGCATCTTCAGAGTATGTTTTTGGTCGAGTAAACAAGGTCTGGTAACAGATTTTGATCCTTTGTTTGTTTGACCCTTTGAAATTGATCTTAGGATATTCGCAGTATCACCTCGTATAGCAGAAGTCAAGGAAACAGCCTTTTCTTGATCATCCAATAATTGGCTATCGCGATAGGTTCAAATTGTCAAGAAGACTTCCCATCAAACGGTGGCAATTTGAATATGATATGAGGTGTCGTTTTGTCTTTCGCTGATTCTTCTTTCACTACGGGATTTAAAACTACTACATTAACGGGTGGTAGAACTTTCATATTGGTTATCATGCTCTTTTAGTCATGCTCCAAATAACAGCTAGAGACGACAGAAAATATTGTATATTACAAAAGCAGAAACTTTTTATACGGAAATCAAAGATAAAACAGCTTGGGCTAAAGTGACTCCAGCATAAACGTTATGACGTTCAATTTTCAACAAACTCTGCCACTTCCTATATCTTTCAGTAGAGAAGCATTTTAAAAAATGAGACTATGAATCTATATTTTTTGCATCCATATCGGAAGTACGGGAAAGCTTTTTATCTTTATGATGAGACACTAGCTGCAAAAGGACAAAATGATGTAGCCAGAGTGCTGCTACAATTGTTAAATACCTATATTAACCAAGATGTAACTGATTATACTTTTTTTCCAACAACTGTTCTTCACAAACAAAACTTATGTATTGGTAGAGTTTTTGTATGCTGTATTGGAAACTTCTACTAAATTTAAACACAGATATCCCGAGCCCAAACATATTTTTCTGTCCAGACATAGATGAGGCTTTGGGGCTATAGAAATTCATAGGAAAAAACATGTCAAAGTTTATTTGCCCCAGACTACTCAAATATCATTATCAATGGAAGCAAAAATCAAGTCATTTTTTAGGCTTAGGCTTTTTTTTTCTCGTTTCAGTCTTCTTTGTAAAACATTCTTCAAATAAGAATAAAAAATTTCTTCTTCTTCTGGTTCCTATCCGTTTCGGATGTTGGAAATCATATTGGCAATCATAACCTTGCTCGCTGCGGCTCGAAACAGCTCCGTTGAGGTTTTCTTAAACCATGTTCTTAAATTCCGCATCCATGATATTCTCCTTCTACCGGGTCCTCGCTTACCTTTGACTTTACCTTGCAATATAGACTGTAGCAGGGAGTAACGGTGCTGCTTTCTCATAACGTGTCCCAGATATTGCAATTTTATGCGTTTGATCGTAAACACAATCTCTGGTTCCGTCTTCATTTTTCCTAGAACTTCCTTGTTCGTGATCCTTGCTGTCCATGATATTCTCAGCATTCTTCTATAAAGCCACATCTCAAATGCTTCAAGTTTTTTAATAGTGGTGTCTGTAAGCGTCCATGCCTCCGCCCTGTACAACAACACAGAGAAAACATAGCATCTCAAATGTCTCATTTTTGTATCAAGGGATATGTTGTGACTTTTCAAGATGGCGCTCATTTTGCTAAAGACCGTTCTTGCCTTTCCTATGCGGCACTTTATTTCCTGTAAATTGCTCCACTGTTCGTTAATAATAGTTCCCAGGTAACAATACTGTTTTACTCGCTCTATCTGCATCCCATTAATGTATAGATGAGCCCCGTTTATATTCTCCTTGCTGATAATCATTTGTTTCGTTTTGTGGGTATTAATGTTTAGTCCGTACTGTTGACTGTACTCGTTTATTCTGTCCATTAGCCTCTGAAGTCCCTCTAAACTATCTGCTATCACCATGGTGTCGTCGGCATATCTAACATTGTTTACTCTTTCATCATTTAGAAGGATGCCTTCGTCTATTCCGTAAAGAGCCTGGTTAAAAATTTTCTCTGAGTACATATTAAATATCAACGGCGATAGGATACATCCCTGTCTAACTCCACGTAGTATTTTTATGTGGTCTGTTTCTTCTCCGTTAATTTTCATGTATGCGGTCTGATTCCAGTAGAGTTCTGAAATTATTCTGAGGTCTTTGTCATCCAGGTCTGCCTCTTTTAAAATGTTTATCATCTTTTGATAAAAAATTTACTATTTGAAAATATCGGGTCATGCAATAAGAAAAAGTAAATACTGAAATATCATTAAAATGTAGTGGAATAGTATCAATAACTTTGTTTACTCTTTTTGGAATACAAGATTAAAGGATTTGCCCCTATCTGACAATATAACAGATGTGATTATGTTGGTCTGTAGTAAAAAATTATGTACCACAGTGTGATCAATGGTTCTACGAGAAAATTCGAAACTAGCCATCGAAGCCAGTAGAAATAGAATCTCCTGTATCAGAATTCTGTGATGAAGAGTGAATAAAAATATTCAAAATATATGTTAACAGATTAGTTAAAGCATTTATTTGTTTATTTCATTTTAGTTGGTTAATATAAAGTATCACTTTCCAATATAAAATTTCTATTTTTCCCTTTATAAAATACAAAAACTTTGCATAAACCAGCCAAGTTCATTTAATTTTTCTTTACAACTAACTCCCTAATATTCTGGCATCACCTTTTAAAATGTTCTATAAATAATGTAAATGAACCCCCGAATTGGCAATAGTGTCACTATACCCATATTGATAGAAGATGGATGATGGTATATTTGCAATAGTATGTATATTATATTAGCAATTATGCTAAACAGTATAAGTGGAAAACTAAACAGTATAGGTGAAAATAAAAATAAATAAAACAGTATGTAAAAATAGTGTTTAAAAAGGTACTTACACATCATTATTATATAACTAATTTTCAAAGATAAGAAATTTTCTAAAATTGTATGCCTTAGATTACAAATTGTCACTAAACTGTATTCCGCCAAATTCAAGAGAAAAATATAAGTCGCGCTAAGCTTCTAATTAGATCCCAGGATTTGATAATGAAATTTAATTTCTCGTGACAAGTTGGTACCTTATCATTAAAATGTTATTTGTATTGCGAACAGTAAACATATTTACTACTTTTCAAATCTTTCAAAATGGATTATATATTATACCGTTATTAAAATTTCGCAAATACTGAGTTCCTAATAGAAATTACAATTTTTATTAGGAATCAGCAACAATTTTACTTTAAAATAAGTTTATTTCGACGTTTCGGTTTCCACTTCCAAAATATTTCTCAAAATACAAATTAAACATATGTGTATACAATTCTTCTAATTCATTTTATGTGACTGATTCATATAGACAATTCGAGGTACAGTAAATTCAGACATTTTAGAGTAGATGACTATAAAAAAAAAATATTATCAATATTTTTGGGACGACCTGGCGATGATGGGACGACTTTACTGTAAGATAGTTCATTCGATTACATAAAACCAACTTAACGTAAGAATACCCCTCAGAAAAATCAATAGAATATTAACGTTATTTCTATATTCTATACGTCTTCTCAGCGAATCAAACTCAGCGAATTGTTCTGCTATTTTCAACTTCTCGAGTGGTAAACTAAAACAAGCGCCACCTATTTTGATGCTTTAAACGAAAACGATTTACCACTATCGCTTTCTGTTTTTTTGAGCTATACGAAATTTACGGATTTCAGTAAGAGCTTTGCTACGGCTTTCGTTTAAAGCCATCAAAATACGTGGTGCTTTTTGTAGCTTATCGTTCGAGAAGTGGGAAATAGCAGGAAAATTCCTGGCTTTTCGTTTAGAAGTTTGTTTCTACTTGACTGTCTTAAAGGCGTAGGGAATACGGAAATAGCGTTATGATAGTCTATTGATACCAATTCATACACGGAAGCTTTGAAGAATATTTATATATTCGGCGTTTCAATTCATCAAAGTCGTAGCAAAGCTTAAAAATATCAAAAAAGATGTTAATTAATGCAAGACTAGTTTAACATAGAAAGGAAAGCATCATTGGCAAAATTCGCAACTCCGTAGAAAAGAAAATAGATGAAGGTCGTCATCAATACGGTGCATCTAAGTTAGAAAAGGAGCAAATTCACTTGGGAAAGAATCCACAGAAGCCATGCGACCAATTGGGGTCAGAAGTACCTGAATTCCAGCCTGGTGACTCTGCAACACAGCGGCGGAGAAAGCTACTACTACCTGAGGCTTTGCTTGGCTTAACTTGGCTGCCTATACTGATGACGACCAAATATTGTAAATACATATATATATATATATATATATATATATATATATATATATATATATATATATATATATATATATATGGCATAGGAGGACAAATTCGTTGAACTTCCCGTGCTCGAATTGGTATTAATAAAGTGTTATAATCATTTCGGCCTATCCCAGCCTCATCAGTCACTTGGGCTGATACAAATTCAAAAATTCAAACTCGGAAAGTCCAACGAATGTCTCCCAAAACTTTACTACAACGTAGTTAGCTTACAAAGCACTCTGGATGATTCACGTTATTTTTAAATGGTAATATTAATAGCCCTGTATTGTTATATGAAGAAAAAAACCTTGGATATTAAGTAGTTTTCCGTACAGAAACCGAGGCGTATAGCATTTGCTACCCTGTATATATATTTATCTAGAAATATTATTCAAAGATTTTATGAAAAAACTGATAGACCTAACTTATAATACACAACGGCGGCTCGTGGCCTAAAAAAGTGGTGAAGATGAGGAAAGATCTCCGAGAGAAAGAGAGAGAGAGAGAGGGAGAGGGAGAGAGAGAGAGAGAGAGAGGGAGATGGGACTTAAGTGACAGATGTCATAGAAAAAATTGCACAAGCCAAATGGAGATGCGCTGGACATGTAGCACGTTTAAATGATAATAGGTGGACCAAAAGACTCATAGAATGGAAACCTAGAGAAGATAAAAGATACCGAGTTAGACCACCGAGTAAAAGATGGATGGGAAAAATCTTGAGACCTTGAGAAAAACAGTGGGAAATTCGATACAGATTACACAAGATAGAGAACAATGTAAGAATATGGAGGAGACTTATATCCAAAAGTGGATGCAAAACGTTGCGGAATGATGATGGTGATGATACTAGAACCGAGGATGAAGAGATACTTAAACAAAAAAAGCAAGCAGTATTAGATAGACTAATAGAACTGACTTATCTAGTTTTTATAAATCAAGTCGATCCTTCGGTCTTTTAGGGAGGCAAATCTATCAATAATATCCTCGTAGAAAGGATGCTTCTGCATAAATTCATTCAACAGTTCTTTATGAAGTGCGATAACAGTCAAACTGGATAGTCTATCTTGTAAAATAGTGTTTCTTGAAAAGTTTTTAACCTTTTTAAGCACGAAAAACTTCTTTCTACGGATACGCTTGTCGATGGAGTCAGAATTAAACAAAACAAATTATAGGCTTCTGCAACAATGTCTTTAATTGGTTGTAACTTTATAACCAATTCTTGCAAATTCGCATTTTTGTGATTTTCGTCGGCATTAAGAAGGCAGAGCTCACTTTTCAGTCTTTGATGTTTGGTAAATTGTATGCCATAAAACTCAATTAAATTTTGAAAAGCGTCGGAAGGGAAGGTCAAACTATGACCCAAACTTTGTTGTATCTACTAAGCTTACGAAATTTAATTTATAACAATCCTGAAAACGTATATCCATTTCCATTAAAATATGATCATATATTTAAAAAAATTCTGTATTGAGTAGTAATTGCATTCTTGCTCACACCTAAACCTTTTGGAATGACCGTCATTGTGTTCAAAAATAGAATTAAAAAAAGCTTCATTTGTTTTATCACTTATTAATTGACAAGTTCTCCTTATCTGGTTTAAACAAAAATTAATATCTAGGGACTTTTTTTGAAGAACATCATATGAAATATCGCACAGTTGTATTATTAATATAACTGTGCGTTCCTACAATATAGACAACACAAAATACTTTCATGCAATTGTTAAGTGTGTTATGACTGGATTGGGGTTATCAGTTCCTTGTCTTACCAGTAGAAATCTTGTCTGGTCTATATCTATCGTAAAATGATATATGTATCTTTTATTTTTTGTCATACATGGATTCATATACATCATCCACACACCCTCATCAGTTCATCTAAAATCGGTTAAATGAGTATTCATCCAGAAAAAAATTGTTTTTATGAATGTATGCCTATTTAACTGATTTTAGATGAACTGATATAATGTGTAGGGATTCATATATAAAAACTCTTCTTTAATAAAGGATACTTGAGGGTTGTCGGTCAAAATTGGAGAATAAAAGAAAGGATATTTGCTACTTCATCCTTTATTAAAGAAGACGTTTCGTATATATGAATCCATACACATCACCAGTTTACCTAAAATCATTTGAATGAGCATACATTTATAGAAACAATTTTTTTCTGGATGCAGGTATGTATATTCATTTAACTGATTTTACATGAATTAATGATGTGTGTGGATGATGTCGTATATGAACATATGACAAAAAATTAAAGATTTTACGAAGCATTTTACGACAGATATAGACCAGGCAAGAGTTCTGCCCTAAGACAAGGAACTGAAGGAACTGATAAACCCAAACCCAATCCAATCGTAAAACACTTTACGACAATCGCTTGAAAATATTTTGTGTTGTCTATATTGTAGGAACGCACAGTTGTAATATAAGTATCAATTTTTTCTTGCATAAAATATTTGAAGAATATTTACTAGATAAATATAAAACATACTTTTTACTAAAAATAAATAAATTTTTATAAAATTGTCATTAAAATAAGTATTTGGATACCTATAAATAATTTTTACCAAGATCTTCACCAAACAATATTTATTTTATCAATCTTAATGTTTAGCTTTTAATTTAGAAGCATTATATTATGCCATTTTTTAATAAATACATTTTACGTGCTTGAAAGAAATTGGCTAAAAGGAGGACAAATCTCAGAAAGTTCAATTACACCTGAGATTTATCAAATCTGGCAGCTTTTTAGTTCTACTTCTTACAGAATTCTACAGTAGATACTTGTAATGTTGATTATAGTTCAGTATAGATGTCTCTGTATGTAATATTTTTATTAGTATTTTTAAAATCTCTAAAAATATATTATTAAAAAAAAATCCTGAAATTTAATTTTTTGTTTGCGTTATCTAAAAGAAAAATACTTAATCATATCACATCTTCTGATTTAAAATGTATACAGTGCACAGCAAAATTAACGCATAATTTTAAAATTTTAATTTTAGCCTTAAAAATTTTTATTTTTCTTTTATTAAAAAAAAGATAGACAAATAAATTGGAAGCGAGTATTGCCTCCTGTCATTTATTACTACTTAATATTAATCTCTCATACTAAGAATTACTGTTCTTATTTCATATTGATCAATTTTACTCCAAATTTCAACCAGTAGTTATCGAAGTTGCCTCTCTACTATGACCCAAATATGTTCTATAGGTTGAAGTCGCGATTTCTCGCAGGAAAAACCATGTCAGGATTTCCAACCTCCTGGAAATATCGCTTCAAATTCTGGCAATATGTAACCTGGCATTATCATGCATAAGCATGAAGTTCTCTCCAGTAAACGCTGCAAACGGCAAGACAAGTTCTTCTTAAAGTCTGTAGGTAATATAATGCCTATACCATTACTCAGCCGCCACCATACTTTACAGTCCCTACAATGTTAGGGGAGACCGGGGAATTCTGCGCACCTAGCAAAATACTTACAAAAAGTGCGTATTTGCACACAAACTTCCCTAATTTAACTACTGAAACTTGTATCTATTGAGAAAGGTATTGCCATAAAAAAGTTTTAAGTTTTACTGATTTTGAAGAAAAAGAATTACTTTATTAAAACCTGTCATTGTTCGGTATTCCCCAAAGTACGGGGTAATTCTGCTCAGAAATTAAATAAAACTGTATTCGAATAAAAAATATTGTAATAAAGCAAATATTGTAAACGAAACAAAATTTTAAAAAAACACACACTAAGTAAAGAGATAATTTTATTTTCTGACTGTCTTCCGTTGGACCCTGGCATTCATACCTATCGCACGTATAATTAACTGTTAAATGCCCACACTACATTCTGAATGAGCTCAATTCGAACACATTACACAACGGTACCAAATTTCTTTGTCTCGTCCGAATTCACCGCAAACCAAACACTCCTCATCTTCTAATGTTTGATCTACATCATCTAGTTCATCATCATCACAAAGCCTACTCATCGTAACTTTCAGATTCAGAATCATCAAAATGTAAGTTTCTAACTCTAGCTTTCTTGCTTACAGGTCGTTTCTATGCTTTAGTAGCTAGTTTTCCTACGGTTCCTGTCGTTATTTTCCTGGTTTCAGTTTTTTTGACCTCTTCAGCGATTTCTCTTTTCTTGTTTTATTTCTAATTGAGTTTTTAGTGGCATGGAAGTGAAAATTTCTGAGTGTTGTTTTGCACATGATTTGGAACTTTTCTTTACAATTTCGGCTGGGAGAGGGGCTAGCTTTTCAATATGTACACTAGACTGATTTTCCTAACATTCCAGGCTGGAGTTCAGCTTGCTGGTTTGATTTCGATTTAGCATTATTAGATGGAGTCTTATGCATAGTTTCATCACATTTTGATGGTCTCGGTTGGGGTTCGGTATGTCTAGGTGGAGTTCTCTGCAGAGTTTCGTCACATCTTGGCTGTATTATTTGTGGTGTCGTTCTGTGCTCAACTTCAAAATTTACACTCGACTGCTCAAGAGCACTGTGTATCGTCGGTTTCATTTAAGTTCATTACAATGTGTAATTATATCTGAAGCTTCAGTGTGATCTACTAAGCTGAAATCATCTTCAGAGAATTTATTAGGTTCTATGGGCCGTATTCCAGCAGCACGGTCCTTTGTCCATCGTGGCAACAGATACAAGTCGCACTCACTGTTAAAAGCATTCTTTAGGAGCCCAAAAAAAGTTAGGTCAAGGGGTTAAAGCATATGTGAGGTATAAGGGGGAAGTGCACCCATAACAATTTCGTGTGATCTGCACTAAGTATAAACTCCAAAGAAATGTGACTCCCATGGTTATCCAATATGAAAAGCATTGGAACTTCTTTCGAGGCTTTTATATGCTGACAAAAATGTTTTATCCAGTCGAAAAGTAACTCTACATTTTTCTTCTTCTTCTTTTGGCATCATAACCCTGGATGAGTCTTTGCCTGTCTGGCTATGTTCTTCCATTCAGATCTCTCTTGTGCCCTTCTTCTCCATTGTCTTATGTTCATTATTTTCAGGTCGTCTTCCACGTCATCCAACCCTCTCGTTCTGGGCCTTCCTTTTTTTTCGCCTTCCTATGGGCTTCCATTGTAACATTTCCTTTGTTGTTTTTGCATCGTTTTGTCTCTGCACATGTCCCAGCCATGACAGTCTTTGACTTTTCACAAATCTTACAATGTCATAACCTTCATTTAACTCATTAACCTCGTCGTTTCTCCTGATTCTCCATGTGCCATCTTCCTCTTCTACCGGGCCATATACTTTCCTCAGTATGTTTCTCTCGAATGTCCTGAGTTGGGCTTCATCTTTTTTCGTCATTACCCAAGTTTCACATCCATAGGTTACTACGGGTCTATTCAGTGTTCTGTAGATAGTCATGTTGGTTCTTTTGTCTAATAATTTCGATGTCATCAATCTTTTATTAGCATAGCAAGTACGAATACAATGGCTAATGAAACTCTACATTTATCCAACCGTTTTTTGAACATCTGCATATTGCTCCAATTGGGTCTCCTTGCGTTAATTGTGGATTCATACGTATTCGGGAGAATATGAACGTAGGAGGGACAAACTGCCCTTAAATATTTACAACACATATTATTAAGGAAGATATTACGAAACCTACTTGTTTTTGACCTTTTGGTGCCAACAATTTTGATGGTTTTTGAACCGTAGAAATGCCCGTTTCATCTACATTAAAAATTCGACTTTCAGAAAATTTAAACTTTTCCATAATTGTGAGCAAATTAAAAAAAATCGTTAACCTCACCCTTACTGAATGCAAAAATGCGGTTTTGAATGGTACCGTCGGGTTTTTTAACACTAATGTCTGGATGACGCTTTAAAAAGAGTTCTAACCAATCTTCACCACCGATTTTTTTTATCGAGTCGAAATGCTGTTTTATTTTACTCGCTACAGCAAATTTCTTAGTTCTGCTGGTGTGATTTCAAAAAATATAATCGTCGATTTTTTAACATGGTTGACTATTTTGGTTTTCTGTTCATCATTAAAAATTGGTTTCCTGTCGTTTGATTTTTTTATGGCTACTGTACTTTAGTTTGTCACGTAGAGTGGATTCTGGAACATTTAATGATGGACCTATATATATATATATATATATATATATATATATATATATATATATATATATATATTTATATATATATATATATATATATATATATATATATATATATATATATATATATATATTGTAATAGTTTTGTTTTTATTATTTTTATGTTTTATTGTTAATACATATAATTTTAATTGAATTGAAGTGAATTTTAAAAGTATGTAGTTCGTTGTTAATATACTATACCTCGGCTAGCTCAATTATTTGTTCTAAGCAATCTGTCACTGTGTGACGTCAACTCTGTAGTCTCCTGGTAGAGTTCAAAAAGAAATTAAACCAAAATTTACTTTATATTTTTGATAAATTAACCCAAATGAAGCACGTTATTTATTAATATTGAACAAATTTAATATAAACAATAAAATTCGTCTGCAACTTGGGTTGCCTTTAAAAATTTACAAAAATAGGAATCGTGTAAACCTTAATGTGTCGTGAAAATAGAATTTGATTACAAAATGTGGAAACTCTCTACAATTACCTTAAATCTAAATGACTATTGCAACTTTATAAAGTGTTTAAATGAAATATAAAGAAAAGAAAACTGAACACTTTATGCCGCTGACTTATAACTAGCATTAAAATATAATCAAAATTTCAAATGATCCCCAAAATTATTATCCAAACTCACTTTCAAACAGTTCTGATTTTTTTTTTTTTTAAAGAAAACTAACTACTCGCAAAATAATCGGTGATACTGGAATATCTATCCTCTCTTCGGAAGTTAAAGGTACGTACTATTATATTTTTATTTTAATGATCATTAATATTTCAATTTTTAAGGCCTATCGCAATTAGTTAATTCATGAATTTTTACTTTTTCAATCTAAATGACATTTCTGCACTCCAATTATAATTTATAAGTCAAAATTTCTCTTACTCTCTGGAACAAATTCTGGATATCTCTATTTGAAAATGTGGAAAAACTAAATTATAATTAAACGAATTTAAAGCACTCCCGGACTATTCCACCTTTTTAGGGCTCTTCCTCCAAAATTTTCGTCGCCTCCAACAACCTATTCTTCCTTGTTAACCGCCATAGCTAGCACCAACCACCAAAATTATTCGTTGCTAACAGCAACCCGCTTTCTTTTTTCATTCCGTCTTCTATTTTATTCAACCATAAAACTGTCCTGTTTTGACATATTTGTCAAACCACATTAATTTCTCATAAGCACTTTAATCACATCTAATTTGGGAATTTAAAAAAAAATTCAGATATAAAACTTAACAATACTAATATAATTTATTCTTTTCATCTCCACATCATTGTAATTTATTTAACAAAACCCCTATTAATTTAGTTCCCACAGACTTTTGACAGTTTATTTTTCTGACGTTTATTTTTAAAATTTCTATGTTTAAATAATTTTTTAAGAATTCTTCTTTTTTTATTCCTTTTAAGGTTTAGACGATTCACCTATACACTAGGCAACTATACTATTCAGAAATTATTAACACTATACCAGGTAAGTCAAAATTAATTTATTTAGCAATTTACTAATCTTTTCTCCCTTTTATTTCAGAGTCGACCCCACATTGTGATGGCTTCATGAAATTCATGAACAACAAACTCATATAAAAATCCCTTTAAGTTATATCCTCTTTGACATATTGAAATCATTTCAACTTCCCCCCAATTTGGATTTTGTTCAGTGCTAACTATCAGCACTTACTAAATCTAAATTCTTACCGATAAACTTAAACATTTTATTAATATTAACATAACAATAAACTGACTTTTATTAATAAGCATATCTCTTGAATATTTTTTTTTTAATAATTTACTCTATGAAAAATACAGACTTCTCCAAACAAAATCTACAAATCTTTCACTAATTATATCAACTTCAGAATCAAATTTCCAAGTACTTTCCCAATTTCATTACTTCTTTTCCTGTACTATTTATTTCTCGTACTAATTTCGTAGAAATTCTTATAATTGTTCCCCTCTTTATTTTATATCTTTATTCATTTATTTCCGCATATACTATTTCAGTATCTTTATTCATTGCCGCATTATTATTTATTCTTTTTGTATCCGCATATAATATCCATTTCATCATCTCTACATATAACTCTCTATATTTCATATTTCAATATTTCCTATAATTCTATTTTTCATCTTATTTCCCACATATTTTCACATATACTATTTATCATTATAATATTCCCTATTTCCCAATTTCTACAAAATATCGATTTGTCCATAGTACTTTGCTCATTTATTTATACTTGTAACTCCTATAAATTTACTTGAAAATAAATCAACCTCTTTTTTTTTATATATAAATTCATCATTATTCTGTACATCTGTTCCCAATAAATTATTTGAGTCATGTTATTATCAAATTTATCTCAAGATATGCTTATGTATTAATTATCCTTCTATTTACAAAACTTATATCTAATAATATAAAATTCGTGTCATAATATTGCCTACCATTGTATGTTTATTCATAATACTTATAAATTCCCTCTATATTAAATATCCCTCTAATTTTATTAGTTTCTGGATGTCTTAGTTTATAACTGTTTACCCATGTTCAGTACTAATGACATAAGGTCCTTCAAATGGCAAAAGTAATTTTCCACACAGATTTTCATTCCTTTTAGGCACCTGTAGTGACCTGATAAGTACCTTCTCCCCTTTTTCAAAAATAACTCTTTTCTTTCTCTTCTTATTGATTCTATTTACATAACGACTTGCATTTCTTATTAAATTTTGGTTCACCTTCTTCATTACTTCTTGAATGTCCCTGTATTACTGATTTCCCAAGGTCTTTCTGGATACTTTCCAGACATTAGGAAATATGGGCATTGTTTGGTGATTCCATGTGGTGTCTCATTTAAAAATCTTTCAACTTGTGGCAAATTTTCCTGCCATAAATAATGTTGTCTAGCACACAAAATTCTTAAGAATTTTACCACTCTTTGACATATCTTTCTGCAGGATTAGATGCGGGTCTTCTGATACTAATGAAATTTAATTGGATTTTTTTTTTCTTCACAAACTCTTTTTAATCTTGGACTTTCAAAATATGTGGCATGATCTAAGATAATTGTTTCTGGAGTACCTACTTCCTCTATGTATTTTTCTAGATAGTATTTTACGGTTTTTACATTTGTCCTTTCGCTGGGATATAACTTTACAAATTTTGTATGTATGTCAATCATTATAAAAATATTTTTGCAACCCTGTTCACTTATGGCTAAATTACTGACAAAATCGATAGCAACTAATTTTAAAGGTCTCTCTGCAACTATGGATTTTGCTACATTATCATTGTGGAAATTCTTCTCCTTTGCTAACTGACAAATGGTACAACTTTTAGTGATGTTTTTCGCCATGGATATATCTTTTCTTGTAAAATAATTTTCCCTAAACAACATCCATAATTTTCTGCTCCCTATATGACCATATTCAGCATGTAGATCTCTCATGATTTCTTCTGCTAATTCTTTGGTTACGACATAAACTTCTATGGTTTCCAACTTCTTACACCATACTCCATTGATGTTGATTGCTCTCTTCTTTTCTGCTTCTTCCAATCTTCTCTGATCTTCCAAGATTCTTTCTAACGAATACAGCCCTTCTTCATTCTTCATTCTGTTGATTCCAATTTGATATTTTCTTCCTTCACTTCTTTGTTGTGCTTCTCTGCTTAGTACATCTGCTACAATGTTTGACTTGCCTGGAATATGTCTAATTTCGAAGTCATATTCTTGTAACAAAAGGCTCCATCTATGAATTCTGTTGTTGGCAAACCTGTTTTTAAACAAAGTTGTCAGAGCAGAATGATCCGTTTCCAATACAAAATGTGCTCCTAACAGAAAAAATCTTAATTTGGTAACACAGTAGACCACACTTGCCATTTCTAGTTCCGTTGCTGAATATCTTTTTTCAAAATCTTTGGTTACCTAGATACGAAACTTATAGGAACTTCCTTTTCTTCTTGTTGTTGTAGCAACACTCCAGCTAATCTCTCACATGATGCATCCGTTCTTAGTATAAACTCCTTATCATACTGCGGATGATACACTTGCAAATTAGTTGTAAAAATTTGTTTTAATTGTAAAAAAGCTGTATTTCTTTCTGGAGTCCATTCCCATTTCTGGTTTTTCTTTAACAGTTCTATTAGTGGCACTTCCATCCTACTTAGATCTGGAATTAATCGTTTAAAATAATTCAATATTCCTAGGAAACCTCTGAGTGTTTTGAGATTATGTGGTGTCGCAAATTCTTGAATCGTTTGTATCCTTTCTGGATCCATACTGACTCCTTGTGTATTGAGCACATATCCTAGATATTTGACCTCTTTTTGGTAAAAAAGAGCATTTTTCCAAATTTAATTTTAAACCTGCTGTTTCTAACTCCTTCATTAATGTTTTTAGGTGATTCTGATGTGACAACTCATCTTCAGAAAATACCAAGATGTCATCTATGTAGTGGAGAATGAACCTTTCATATTTGTTCAGAATGGAATGCAAAGTTCTGACCAATGCTGCACATGAACTCTGGAGTCCAAATGGTACCACGCAGAATTGGTACACAATACCATCCACCATGAATGCTGTATAACATCTGCTTTCTTTGGCTAATGGAATAAGCCAAAAGCTATGCCGAAGGTCCAACTTTGAAAAGACTTTAGCTTTAGTGATTCTTCCAAAAATACCCTCAACATTCATTGGACTCTCATATTGTTTTCTCGTATAGCTGTTGATATTACGAGCATCCAGGCATATTCTGATTTCTCCTGATTTTTTTCTTACACATGTGATGGCACTAATATAAGGAGAATTACTTCTTTCTATTATTCCATCCCTCAGCATTTTATCCAGCTCTCGGTACACCTCATTCTTTAATTTATACGGAATGGGATATGTCTTCATTTTATAATTCTTGATTTCTTTGTTCATTTCCAATTTATGTACATATTGCTTTGCCACACACACCTCTTGATTGAATAACCTCTGATGTTCCTTTAACAAAATTCTTATCTCCATTTCATGTTCCTTTAGCACTACAATAATTTCTTCTGAACTGTTTACTTGACAAATCTGAAATTCTTCTTTATTTAAAATCTCTTCTTTATTTAATTTACAAAATTTAATAGATTCTTGATCAATTTGTAAAGTTTGATTGACATAGTTAATAATCATTTTATGTTTTTCCATTTCATCATTTCCCAATACTATCTCAAAATTTAAGTGATCTACCACTAACATTTGCATTTCATACATTTTATTTCCCAATTTTACATTACAGATTATAGAACTATTAGTATCATATAATTTTTTATTATTCGCCCTACTAATGATAATTTATTTGTTTTTATCACCATAATATTGTCCTTATTTAAATTATTTACAATGTTTTTGTTGATTAGAGTTACTTCTGAACCTGTATCTAATAATAACTTGTATACTGAATCTTGTATGTACCCTTCAATAAACTTTAAAGTATTAGTGTTATTATTTTTATTTAATTCCCCAGTATCTCTAATAAACTCCCTTGGATGTTCATACTTTGATAAGTAGACAATATTATGCACATAGGAGCGGTCTAAACAAAATTTCTCCTTCTACATCAACACTTGCTTCCCCCTATTCTCCTCTGTTCTAACTACATTCACCTGTCTTCTCTCCTCATTTTCCCCCCTATTATATCTTGGATTCCCTTCTCTGTAAACTTCCCTATTTCTCGTCTCCTGTGGATAATTTCCCTGGTTCTGTCTCCAATTATTGCCTCTGTCATTCCCTTGTCTCCAGTTATTCTCTCTATCATTGTTTGGATTCCCTTGTCTACGTTCCCAGTTATATCGTCCGATCTCTCTCCTGACATTATTCAAATTCTCTCCCCTATTTGTAAAATCCCTGCTTCTATTTTGTCTCTCAAATTCTCTTTCCCTATAATTATTCCCTCGATTCACATATCCCTGTCTATTTGCTGTGTTATTCCTATATGTCACTTGCTCTTGTCCATTTCGATTCTGCGTCCCTACACTCCTCTCAATCCTCTGAAGATATCCTGTCAAACTTTCCATCGTCTTTATATTGTGGAGAGCTATTGTTTCTGCCATGTTATGGTTATATTGCCTGGCAATGTATAGGACAATCTCCTCTTCTCGCATAGCCGGTTCTAAATATTGTGCTGTCTGGAATAACTGCATTGCGTACAGATTGTAGTTGGTACTTTTTTCATAATTGAATTTCCCAAAATACAACCGCTCCCTGAAACTAGCCTGTTGGTTTTCTCCCCAAAAATAGTTAATAAACTTGGCCTCAAATTCCTGCACATTATTTATGGAATTTTCATTATTGCAAAACCATAATAATGGCATGCCCACTAATATGTTTCGAATATTCAATTTCATTTCTATTGGATCCCTTACATTCTTTACCTTATTTTTGATGATATCTACAAATATTCTAGGATGTAAGTGATTCAGGTTTCCATCAAACTTTATTCCCCCATCATTATAACTCGGCACCACAGTACTCACTACTCTTGTTTGTCCTAGATTTGATTCCAAACGCTGAATCTCCTCACTTGCATTTTTAAATTTCTCTCTCAATTCCTCAACTTGTCCCTGTAATACTCTATCTCCCTTTTCCGCCTGATTTGCATGCATACCCATTTCCAGTTCCAAATTCTGCAATCCCTTCTTTATATTATTTTTTATAATGGTAATTTTTTCCTCATAATCCTGAGTTTGCCTTTTAACACTTTCTACCTCCCTAACAATCTCTTTATTCTGCTTATTAACTTCTTTGTTTATTTCCATTGGTAAATTCTCTTTAATGGCTGTTCCCAACTCTACAAATCTGCTCCCAATTTCCTGTCCTATTTCCGCTCTAATTATGGCCTTTTCTCTGGATATCTCCTCCTGTACATTCCTCTTAAAATTCTCACTTTCTCCTCTGACCTGTTCTACTTTCTCTTCTAAACCTTGGGTAATTTGTAGCATCTCTTCCCTGACTATCTTCACTTCTTCTTTGATTTCTTCCCTCATTTTAATTAACTCTTCCCTAAGTTCTCCTTTAATATTATTTTCCATTTTGTTCATATCCCCCCTAATATTGTTAATATTACTATCCATTTTGTGCATATCTCCCCTAATATTATGATCCATCTGTTGTAACATCCGCATTATTTGCCTCATATCCATCTGTGTCATCCCTGACTCTCCAACATCTCCTTCCCTACGTCTCTCCTCCTGCACTCTACATTCATCCACACTTTCATCACGTCTATCTCTCACTGTCTCATCCAACTCCTCTCTCAAACTATCTGTTAGACTTCCCTCTCTATCACCTTGTCCTGCTTCTTGTCTGCCTTGCTCTAAATATTGTACTACAAATTCTCCTGATCCTCCTCTGCTTTCTTCATCTACCTGTATACCCTGTTCCTGTTCTAACACCTGTTCTCCTTCACTCTTTTTCGGTACGATTTCTTTTCCATTTCTTAAAGTCATTCGGTCTGCCATTTTATCCTAATCTCTATTTATTCTCAAATTTAACTTTAACTACCCCAGAATCTCTACAACTCTAATCACACCAATTTGTTTTTATTTTAATCTGTGTATTATTAATAAATCTGCTTAAAAAAAACACCCTTATTTCTGTTTTCCCAGAGGCCCCACGTTGGGCGCCAATTGTAATAGTTTTGTTTTTATTATTTTTATGTTTTATTGTTAATACATATAATTTTAATTGAATTGAAGTGAATTTTAAAAGTATGTAGTTCGTTGTTAATATACTATACCTCGGCTAGCTCAATTATTTGTTCTAAGCAATCTGTCACTGTGTGACGTCAACTCTGTAGTCTCCTGGTAGAGTTCAAAAAGAAATTAAACCAAAATTTACTTTATATTTTTGATAAATTAACCCAAATGAAGCACGTTATTTATTAATATTGAACAAATTTAATATAAACAATAAAATTCGTCTGCAACTTGGGTTGCCTTTAAAAATTTACAAAAATAGGAATCGTGTAAACCTTAATGTGTCGTGAAAATAGAATTTGATTACAAAATGTGGAAACTCTCTACAATTACCTTAAATCTAAATGACTATTGCAACTTTATAAAGTGTTTAAATGAAATATAAAGAAAAGAAAACTGAACACTTTATGCCGCTGACTTATAACTAGCATTAAAATATAATCAAAATTTCAAATGATCCCCAAAATTATTATCCAAACTCACTTTCAAACAGTTCTGATTTTTTTTTTTTTAAAGAAAACTAACTACTCGCAAAATAATCGGTGATACTGGAATATCTATCCTCTCTTCGGAAGTTAAAGGTACGTACTATTATATTTTTATTTTAATGATCATTAATATTTCAATTTTTAAGGCCTATCGCAATTAGTTAATTCATGAATTTTTACTTTTTCAATCTAAATGACATTTCTGCACTCCAATTATAATTTATAAGTCAAAATTTCTCTTACTCTCTGGAACAAATTCTGGATATCTCTATTTGAAAATGTGGAAAAACTAAATTATAATTAAACGAATTTAAAGCACTCCCGGACTATTCCACCTTTTTAGGGCTCTTCCTCCAAAATTTTCGTCGCCTCCAACAACCTATTCTTCCTTGTTAACCGCCATAGCTAGCACCAACCACCAAAATTATTCGTTGCTAACAGCAACCCGCTTTCTTTTTTCATTCCGTCTTCTATTTTATTCAACCATAAAACTGTCCTGTTTTGACATATTTGTCAAACCACATTAATTTCTCATAAGCACTTTAATCACATCTAATTTGGGAATTTAAAAAAAAAATTCAGATATAAAACTTAACAATACTAATATAATTTATTCTTTTCATCTCCACATCATTGTAATTTATTTAACAAAACCCCTATTAATTTAGTTCCCACAGACTTTTGACAGTTTATTTTTCTGACGTTTATTTTTAAAATTTCTATGTTTAAATAATTTTTTAAGAATTCTTCTTTTTTTATTCCTTTTAAGGTTTAGACGATTCACCTATACACTAGGCAACTATACTATTCAGAAATTATTAACACTATACCAGGTAAGTCAAAATTAATTTATTTAGCAATTTACTAATCTTTTCTCCCTTTTATTTCAGAGTCGACCCCACATTGTGATGGCTTCATGAAATTCATGAACAACAAACTCATATAAAAAATCCCTTTAAGTTATATCCTCTTTGACATATTGAAATCATTTCAATATATATATATATATATATATATATATATATATATATATATATATATATATGCATGAATATAAGAAAATGGAAGAGAAGGGCCCAAGAGAGATCTGAATGGAAGAACATAGCCAAACAGAGTTATGATGCCAAAAGAAGAAGACGAGGAAAACCTTCACACTAGATATATTGGAAAATGGATATTAAATTCCGCTTGCTTTTTGTTTACTACCACATAAAAAGGAATGTCCTTACAAAAATCTTTTTAAACTTTTGCAAATTAAGTGCTTACGTTTGTTTGTGATTAAATCTGAACAAAAAATTAATGTGGCAGACTTTGAAATAGCCATTTACAATGCCATAAGAAACAGTGTTCCCAACTTCCAAAAAAGTAGGCTGCAGGTTTTATTTGAGGCGCTCCGTGGACAAACGGCGAATACGCCAAATGGGCATTTTGAGAAAAACGCGATTAAAGTTGAAAAAGTGTTTTTAATTCAATAAGGGCGAATATACACGTCATCAAAATTTTGTAATGCGGTTAGGTAAAAACTATTTTTTTTATAAAAAGTTTTGCTTGTTAAGCAAATAAGATCACCCCATCTAAACCAAAATTATAATTCAGGATATTGAAAAAAGTTTTATTCAAAGGATATGATATGAAAAACATTTTTTAATTAAAAATTGTTCTGTTTAAGATAAATCAAAAACTAAAAAAACACCAAACAATAAATTATTAATTCAAGCAAAAATCCATAACATCATCCTGACTTTCTCAAGTTAGCGTTGCCAAATTGGTTTGTGATTCTTGGAGAGAGATCAGCTCATCAAAGAAACTCCTATGATGAAGCGGTATGTATGGAAGAAGTGACTTGATGTCTTTTATTTTTTCCTCTGAAAGTTTTATAGGCTGTTGGTATTTAGGAGACAAAACTGCGGCAGATAAATCAAACAAATGTCGTTGATATTCTCCTACTTTTCCTTTCTGCAAAACAACTTGTGCGGACAAAACATTTTGGTACGGTGGTTGTATGGAAAACCCTTGTTTGAACAACTTGGAGTAAAGAAATACTTTACCATCTTTAAAACTAGCAGTTGATTTTCTTTTTGTAATTAACTTCTGAAGAGCAGTGAAATCAAAAAACATTGATGATGTCATTTTTACTACTTTGAATGGTCTGACCTTCCTTGATGAACGAATTAAGTCAATATAGTGGTCTTTAGAATAAACATCAATATTTCGAAGCATTAACTCAATGTGACCAAAATCCCTGTCACAAGGTAAATATGAATGTCCAGGAATCATAAAGTAATGTTCTATGAAATCAAATTTTAATTCATGAATTTTTTTCAAACAAGCTAAAACAATGTTCATATTTTTGTTCTGGCCGCCACAATTGTCACTAAATAGCACAACTTTTTTGACTTGATGATCCATAGAATCAAAGTAATGGGACAAGCAGCTTGCTATTTCGCATGAACCACGACCTCCAGTACTTTCATTCCACATGTACATAACACATTTTCCAGATTTAACATCATGGACTGCAAAATTGTAGGTCCAAAGCTTCCTTTTGTAATACTGTACAGATGTCGTCAGTTTAGGGGTAGGGAGAGTTTGCTGCAGATCTATACAAATTGCTGAAACTGAGTCTTCATTATTCCTTTTATAACTTTTAAGTACTTTTTGAACTGCTTTGGCTCGTCTTAAATGAAGTTCCTTGGCAACTTGTAATTGGTTACGTTGTAAATCATCACAATTTGAAAGTTCCATATCTGTTTTGTCACAAAAATTACAAGTATGCGACTTAGGAGGGTTGAAACCAATATTGAATTTTTTATTAAATGTGTCACGATAGAACCGTGAGCTGACAGGTTCAATTAAAGGGTGATTTTCTGTCATCCACTCACAGTACAGGTCATACAACTTGTTTATGTTTAAGTCTGTGGAAAGGTACTTTCGGTAAGGGCTTTTTGCTCTGCTGTAATGGCTTGAACATTTGGGTAAACTATTTACATGTAACATTACAGTTTCTTTCATTTCTACACTTACTTTGTTAACTGGATTTTTATTTCCTCTTCTGTCCAATTCTACAGTGCCACTTGTGGATACTTTATTCAGAACAGTTCGAACCCTCTTTTCAGTGACACCATGAATCGCATAGAATGCTTTTCTGCAGACTTTAAATTCATTGCTTTCAAAAAGTACACTGTACTCAATACTATAACGTATATTACGTACTATACGTACTATATTATACGTAACTGTCGACTAGGTCGATTTTTAATGCGACAACGGTTGACAGAAACAGATTTCACTCTTTTAGATAAGTAAGTGTTTTGTAGGTTATACTCAGATAATTCCAAAAAGTTTTTAAAAATTATACTAATTTTCTCCAAACCTACTTTCTCAAAACATCCACAGGAACAGGGACTTCCCACAGTCCGCTTAGGCACAAGTTTTCTGTTTTTAATGGTGCTGTATTCTTCACCTGAGTTTCTTTTAACTTTATTCACATTCTTTTGCCACGTGTCTTCAGTTTTCGACCTTGTTCTAGTGTAGCCTTTGTTTTGGTCTTCTGTAAACTCGCTTTCTGACATTGTAGCAGTAAAATTTTAACTTTATTAGTAAAGTAACTCAAACTATTCAAACTAATCAAAATAAAAACTACTTGTTTTGACAAGCAAAACGACACTGTAGCTTAAAACGGTAAAAATAAGACGGAAATCACGGAAATTTTATTCAGAAATTTGGCAAGACAGAAGTGGGAGGGCTAGCTGTGTACCGACGTAGCGGTGGCGTATTCGCCGTTGTTCCACGGAACATTTACCATACTTTTTAAGATTTATACAGTTTGCTTCCGTTAAGTCAACCTATTATAGTTCTGAATAGAAAGGACGAATAAGCCATGTTATGGTGGTACATTGTTCGAATAATGATCAGGCTGTTAGCCATTGCATTAAAAAAAAACTGTAACTGGCGTATTCGCCCTTTTTCCTCGGAGCGCCTCATTTGGTACAAGCACGATTCCCTAAAATTCAAAACTTGGGCCTCCTGCCTGATTACATGAACAAAAACATATTTGGTTTACCAGTCTTGAATCCATTGTACCAATTCCATCCGAACTACAAAATATAATAAATGCGGTAGTTCACCACAGCGAAATGTTCGGTTTACATCTAAACGTTTCCAAAATTAAAACTTTAGTATTTTCAAAGACCAATAAACGTACATGTGTATGACAAGGGTCAAATGATAGAACAGGTAAATTCCATAAAATATTTGGAAGCAAATATCAATAGTTAGTGTAATCCAAAAAAAGAAATACTATCAAGAATCGAACAAGCAAGGAAAACATTCATGAGCATGAAAACATTTTTTACAAAATCAGACCTTGGTCTTAAGCTTAGAATCAGAATGATTAGATGTTACGTTTTTTCTGTCTTACTGTATGGCTGTGAAAGTTGGACAATGGCGAATATTGAGGTACATGGGTACAAAGAGTTACAAATGTTGAGGTACTTCGTCGAATGTGTAAACAATTGCCATTTGGATCGCCAACCTTCGAAAGGAGACGGTGCCATGAGAAGAAGAAGAATTCATTGGAAGTAGGAGATTGTTTTGCTTTCGGTTTTTCAGAAATACAACCTGAAAACGAAGGTCTACAATTGTTTGATGACTATTTGGTGGACAATGATATTTCCGAAGATGCCGTATTTCCGCCTTGTTTATGGGTTGAACTCATCAATAGTACCGAAACGAGCACAAATGCATGTGGATCTTTCCATGCTAAATTTATTGCCAGTTTCTATTCAGCCCATCCGTCAAGTTTTCATTTTCTTGAAGTTTTAAAACAATTTCAAACAGACACTTATGCAAATTTCATTCCCACGATTTACATCACATAACTTTATGAGTTAGTGAGACAAGATATATATACATTAAGTTTATCTTAAAATAGAATTATACTTAGATTTATACTAAAGAATTATACTTAATTATACGGCAGATTCGACCAAATGGGGATGTTTTAGGGTTTTGGAAAAAATTGCAGTATCAACTAAATAAATTAGCTAGCCGAATTTTAAATGTACCTGCTAGCTCGCCTACTTCGCAGAAGTATTTTCTTGTGCGAGCCGGTTTGTTTAACCCTCCGTTAGTCGCTATCGGTCTCACACACCGACGACAGAATTATTCATTTGGGATTTACAAATAACTGTTATTTTTCTATCGCTACTTTCTGTACCTCTCCCTATCAACCAAACTCGTGTTATTGTACATTCTTACATTCCTGGGTACAGTTGTGTAAGTTTTACAGTTATTTTCGGTGCCAGAGTCCGTAGCGACTAACGGTGTAGCTATTATTTGTTGCAGAACTTGCAGAACAGGTAAATATTTATCATCTTATTATTACGTTTTATCGGTAAGTTTTTGTCAATTCTTATTTATAGATGTTCTTTGAAGCCAAACAAGTTTGACTCCAACTCTTGTTGGAATTATGGACATGTTTCCTACCCACTATGAAAATTATTTTGACGATAAGGGAAGTGAAAGCGAAATAGATCAAATTGAGGTGGTGATGGTGAAAATGAATCGAAACAAGATGTGACAGATGAGAAAAACGAAAGTGGAAGTAACACCTTAGCGTTTATTGGAAAATATAGCGTTACTAGATGAAAAAAGGCTGTTCCACCGTAAAATGTTTGAACAAGACAAGAAAATTATATAGTACGTAATACAAACTAATGTTTGTATTTTGAGAACGATATCCGATGTGCAAATTAAAACATCAATGAACTTACTTTAACATTTAATTGTGGCTTATTCCCATTTAAACAGTAATTAGTTAAAAATACCACAAGAAAATAGCTTCAGAACAATATTCACAATATATTGTTATACTAGTGTTTTTCATTTTATATCTGTTTTTTTTTCAAAAAAATATTTTCAAAAATATTTTTTAGTTATTCCTATACACAATATAAAATATTTGTATGAATTTTATAATAAAAACAATTTTTTTTTAATTGTCGGTCTCAGACACCGTAGCGACTCTTGATGCTCAGTTTTTCCTAGCGACTAACGGAGGGTTAAGAGCGTGGTACCAGGCTATGATTCGATAATTTAGAAAAATTATTATTTTGAAGTCGGTCAGGTAGCCAAACGGCCCAGGTGCACAAATCGCGTTCACTTCAATGTGAATGATCTAGTGGTTGATGATGGTTCAGACCATGGCCACAAAACAAACAGGTTAATGACGTTGTTTAAAATTCTAAATTTCGAATTTCTAGTCCGAAGTGTAAATAATAAGGGCGCCGGCGCCGTTTCAGACGCCGTATAGAAGTGACTGCCGTATGTAGACAAATATTCCAAACCATGGAATTTATACACACATAACAATTTTGTAGAGATATCACAGACATGTATTCAGTGCATATCATTTTTCAGATAATCAGAAAAATCCTTTGGAACGTGCCAACAGTTCAGTTACATTTAATTGCACTGTCTATGTAATTAAATATACCATTTCCTTTTTTGCGAAAACGAACAAATAAGCAAAAAATGCAATAACTCGCACAATTAAAGTGGTATTTTTTTTTAAGTCTGGAGACGCCTAATTATCTCTTAAATGGATGGTCCGAATAATACAAAACAGGAATACACCTATTTTGTAATATGAATATTTGAAATTTGACGCTTGTAACGTTGCCAGATTTATCATTAGTCACTGATTTTTCTGATACCATTGGTCACTTAATTTATCAGAAAACAACGTGTATATTGTATTTTTATTGAAATCTCTACTTTAATACCAGTTCAACCGTATAAAATACTTTCGATTTTATGTAGTCAGGAATATTTTAAAAATATAAAACAAAAGCCTAGAAACGCCCAATCGTCTCAATAATTTTTTTGATTCAAACTATGTACAACTAAATTTGAACAAAACAATTCAAACTTTATAATATTGCAAAATTAATGTCTACCTTATCCTCAGTTGTTAATTTGACAGTATTCTAAGAAGAGAAGTGAAAAACAAAGAACACAACAAAAGAATGAAGAATGGAAAAGAACCTTCTTAAATATTGAAACATACAAAGGAGGCACAAGAACTTCGGAGTCATGGAAAGTACTGAGAGGATTGAAACAAAACTCAAAAGAAAAAATTAAATTGGAAAATATGCAGGACGAAGAATGGGAGGACTATTACAAGGAATTGTTAACAGAACACAGACCAGAAATTCATTGGAAAAGAAAACAGGCGAAGAAGAAACAGATCCCCACAACCAGAAATAGAAATAACAGTTAAGGAAATGAGAACAGCCATAAAAGCAATCAAAAATGAGAAAGCACCGGGACCTGGATGCATCTCACCTGAGCTTATAAAATACGGCTCAAAAAAATTACACCGGATGATACAATGGATATTTAGAAAGCCATAAATGGAGAACAGCTCCCAAAGGAATGGACGGAGGCATATATGACATCTATATTTAAGAAAGAAGATAGAAAACAATGCGACAACTACAGAGGAATAAGCGTAATATCATCAATAGAAAGATTATATGGGAAGATGCTGCGAGAAAAGATAGAGCAAGCGATAAAAGGCAAAATCTGGGAGGATCAGGCAGGCTTCGCGGTAGGAAAATCAATCAGAGACCACATATAAACATTAGAATAACTGTTGAGTAAAGGATAAGTTTCAATTGCTTCAATAAATTGTTTAATTTTATTATTCGTCCAGTCTCTAGTCATTTTCTTTCAAAAAGTGCGCGTACAAACAAAATGTTTTTTCTCCGAGAGCAGAAGTAATACTGAGTTCGTGAACAAGTTTGTATGTGTCACGTGTCAACTCCTTCCACTGTGCTTCCATGTGTCCACTGCTTCCATGTGTGCGCGCATAAAAGTAACAGATGTGCGCGAACATTTCTGAAATGTTTGCGCACAATTTGCTATTGTTTGTATGAGTGGGTCGACCAGAATAAACATTTGTGCCATATGCTGTGCATACAGTGCCGCACAGTTCAGCACACTGGTAGAATCATACCTTAAGGAATTTTCGTTAGAACAATAATTTTTATATAATGGCAATATGATAATCTTTTAGTATCTATTTTGAAATTTTAATGTTAATTTAAATATCTGTACTACTAAATTTGTTTTCAATGTAAGTGTAAGTTTTAACGTAAGGTTCACATTTCACTTTAATCTTCTTAATGGGTAGCTACTACGACTATTGTTCTCTATTAAATATGTATTTGGTGTAGTTAAAAGTCACTCTTTAACATAAAGTTTATATCTAATAAACTAATTCCTTTAATTTGATTTCCATCGTCAACCACATTTTTTGAACATACCATACTTCTCTTTTGTTCCAATTTCGTAAGAAAACCATATATCGCCTGGTGGAAACCACAAATTATATTCAAATCCCTGATTACTTTGTAAAAATATGATTGCTATGTAAAAGAATGTGGATTTTAACAGAAGTACATTATTATAATTACGGCAATAAACTCATAACCAAAAACAATGAGAACGACAAAGTCATAGGTCAGTCGTTCTAAATAAGTTCATAATCATTATCTATTGATTGTAGTGTCTCATTTCACTACATACATCCGATCTTAGAAGTGACTTTTAAGTGCTAGAACCCTTTCTTTTTAAGATTGATGTAGAAGACATACTTTTATAGAGAAAAAACGGACATTCATGCTTTATTGTAGTTCCTAATATGCCGCTCTCCTCTCTCGCTTAAGGAAAGGTTCTTAATCCAATCCAATGTAGCTTTACCAGATGATATTTCTGGATTTTTGTCTTTGGGTTCTAAGTTCAGTATAGAACCTACCTTAGGGAAAGATACCCCTATCAAGAATATGTTGACTGACGTTGACTAACAGTTATGCATTCTGTCACTGATGCGCAGCAGAGTGACGTACTCATAGCTAAATCTATCTTATAGATTTAGAAATAACTATCAGTTACCTGAAGGCTATGTTATTGTCAGTCTGCATGTAGTCTCATTGTTTACTAATGTACATCTGGATGCAGCTTTAATAGCTATTGAAAATAATTGGAATTTCATTGCAATATCAGCTTGGGATATTTAAAAAAAACTCATCTCCTTTCTTTTCAACAACATCTATTTCACTTTTAATAATACTGTGTTTAGACAAACACAAGTAAATCCTATGGGAGGTACTATCTCTTCCATTTTGGCCTGTTATGTGGTGGATCATTTATTGGATATGGTGATCCTAGAATTGTCCTTTTATAGTCCTTTTGTAAAAAAGTATGTGGATGACTTAATCCTTGGTATTCCTAGTAATAGATCCACAGAAATTCTACAGGTATTTAATGTTATGGCCCTCTACTACAGTTCACAATCGAACATGAGGATGATCTATGCTTAGTCCACTTTTTTGATACCCAGTTCATCAGAACCCATAACAACTCCCTGATAATCGACTGGCATAGAAAACCTCATAGTTCTGGACGTTTTCTTAATTATTGGTCATATCGTCATTCAATAAAAATCAATTTGCTGAAGCAAATGAAGACTAGAATTATAGCTATCAGTGATCCTTCTTTCCATCAGAAGAACCTGAGAATCCTTTCTAATCTTTTTATCAACAATTCTTACCCAAAACACCTAGTCAAACCCCAAACACAGTACGCCAAAATGATGAGTTCCAAATTACTGTCACAAGCGGAGAACCGAATGCTAATTGCTTATATACTTCTTTAAAATACGTTAAAGGCATAACACCCAGACTGACAAGATTGTTCAAAGATATCACCAACTTAAATATAGCCTTTAAAACATCATTAACTTCAAGATAAGAATAAGACTAACTAAGGTTAAATATAAGAGTAACATTGAGGATTGTTTCAACGTTGTCTACCAGATTTCAAGTAACAACTGTAATTTGGTATATGTGGGACAAACCGCACGCAGTTTAGGTAGTCGTTTAATCAGTCACCGGAGTGATAGCAGATTATATCCTGAAAGATCTGCTTTTGCGGAAAATGTTAACAAAGAACATCATAAAATGAATTATGAATCGGTCAGAGTTTTAGCTACAGAGTCCAACTATACTAAAAGATTGTTCTTAGAAATGGCATTCATTCCTCAGAACTCTAAAAGGAGTGACATAAATCAATTAATCACTATTTACCTCTACCTATTATATTTGGATAACCATTCTCAATCCAATGATGTCTTAACAGCTGATTCATTGTAAAGTTTCCAGCTTTCAGTATATCTTCATCATTCCTCAACCTCTTGCATCCACTGTTGGATATAGGTCTCCTCCATGTTCTTCCACTGTTCTCTATCTTGCGCCTTCTGTATCCAATTTCCGACTGTTTTTCTCAAGTCGTCCATCCATCGTTTTGGTGGTCTGCCTCGGTGTCTTTTGTCTTCTCTAGGTCTCCATTCTATGAGTCTTTTGGTCCACCTATTATCATTTAAATGTGCTATATGTCCAGCCTATCTCCATTTGGCTTGTGCAATTTTTTCTATGACATCTGTCACTTTATTCCTCTCTCTCACTATCCTATTTGGTACCATATCTCTTCTAGTTATTCCCAACATTGCTCTTTTCATTTTTCTTTGGGTTACTCTCAATTTATTTGCAGAATGTTTGGTTAAAGTTATTGTTTCGGAACCATATGTTATTACTGGCAGTATGCATTGGTTGTAAACCTTTTTCTGGAAGCAAATCGGTAGCGGTCCTTTTAGAATATCTCGCATCTTGCCAAATGCTGCCCATCGCAAGCCTGTGCGACGCTGGATCTCACAAGTTTGATTGTCTTTTCCTATTCTAATTTCATTCCCTAAATAGATATAGCTAAAGACCTGATGTACTTCGTTCCCATCTACCCTCATAACATCACTTGGAACTAAATTGGTCATGTATTTTGTTTTTTCAAAAGTTAATGTTTTGGCCTATTTGTTCTATTGCCTGTTTTAGTTCTTCCATCATTTTGTGAGCTTCATTTAAACTCTCGGCTATAATGACAATATCATCTGCAAAGCGCAAATGGCTTAAGTAGTCACCATCAATATTTATTTCCCTTTTAGCCCAATCTAGTTTTTTAAAGGCATATTCCAGAGCTGCAGTGAATAGTTGGGGGGAGATGGTGTCGCCCTGTCTAATTCCTCGCTCAATTCTATATTTATCGGTAAAGTCATGCAGTTTAACAGATGCTGTTGCGGTGTTGTATATATGTTTTATCAAATTTGTATATCTATAGTCTACTCGGCTTTGTTCTAATGCTCCTAATACTGCCGGTAATTCCACGGTATCAAAAGCTTTCTTGAAGTCTATGAAAATCAACGTGAGTGGTTTATTATATTCAACACATTTTTCAATTAGTATTTTAAGCGCTTGTAGGTGGTCATTTGTTCCATAACCTTTCCTAAACCCAGCTTGCTCCTTAGACTGATAGAAATCTAATTTTCGTTCTAAACGTTTTGTGATGATCTTGGTAAACCATTTGTAGAGATGTGACAACAGACTTATCGGTCTATAATTCTCTAGGTCTGATATATCTCCTTTTTTGTGTATTAGGATAGTAATTGCATTGTTCCACTTTGTAGGGACAATACCTTGATTTAGACATAGGTTGAATAGTTCAGTTACTACTTCCAGCAGTTTCTTGCCTCCTACTTTAACAACTTCTATTACTATTTGATCATCTCCCGGAGCCTTGTTGTTTTTCATTTCCTTTAGAGTTCGTTTCACTTCTTCTATCGTTATGGTAGGCAGAAGTTCGGATCCTTGGTTCATTACTCTGCGTTCTCTAATTTTTATCAGTATATCTTAAAGTTTGAAAATTAAGGCAATTATATCGAGCACAAGTTTAATCAAATCTTGTCCAAGTACTTTCGCTTAATATAGCATCTTCAGGGGCATTTCGTCAAATATGGGCTATCCAGCAAGCGTAGAATATAATGAACATGAATGTTAACGTAAAATTGTACAAACACTACACTAAAACAAAGACAAATAGTTTGAAATTAGTTAAAATATTTCTACGCTCTACATTTTTTGGCGGTAACAGGATTCTCTCTTCTATAGAGAATGACTCATGAGATTAATTAGTCTAAAGTCTTTACATGATGATGTATTAGGTTTTTTTGGAAGTGGGATAAATGTAAACTCCAACCATATTTGTGGCAGTCTTCCAGTTTCGTATATGTGGTTATAAATGTTTGTTAGTTTTGAAACATTGTCCGTCGTCTAGAAGTTTGAGCCAGTCCGATGGTATTTGGTCAGGGCCTGGAGATTTCCCATTTTTGCTTTGTTTGATGGCTTTCTCTTCTTCTTCTTCAAGTGCCGTCTCCATCAATGGAGGTTAGCGGTTATGGTGGCAAACGTTTGTCTCTCTTATAGTACTAGGACCAGTATTCGTATACTTTGTGGTGTTAAGTGGTGGCCTCTTATCCAGCAAGAGCGCTTTTATGTAGTTGGTCCATTCTTCCCTTTTTTCGTTTAATTCAAGAATAATTTTACCTTTGGAGTTTCTTATAAAGTGAGGAGTTCTTTTTCTCTGGGTGTAGGTAAGTTTTTTGTGTATATTAAACTCGTCATGTTTTCTTTGTAGTTCTTCCATATCACGACATCTCTGTTCCATCCAGGCCTCGTATCTTATTTGTCGATATATTTCTCTATATCGAGGCTCATCTTTATTTTTACAATTTTTTCTTTGCTGAATAAGGTCTAGTATGTTATCGGTCATCCAATCCTTTTTCTTTAGTGGCTCTTTTCTGATTTCAAAACTTCCGTTTGCTATGGTAACCATGACGGAATTCATTATATCTATAGTTTGTCCGATATTTTCTTGTTCCGATCTTTCTAGTTGTTTTTTAATTACTTGATTTATCTCATTTCCGAACTCATCTGCTATTACGGAGTCGATTATTATGTTTTTTTCTAAGCTGTAGGGGTTTTTATTATTTTTAATTTTAGTTTGAATCCAGCACAGAGCAGATTATGATTAGTTGCTGCGTCTGAACTTGGGAATGTTTTTGCAGATGTAATACTGTTTTTAAACCTTCTGTTAATGATAATATAATCGATTTGATTTCTGACACCTTTCCTTCTTGATCAGCTGGAGATTTGCAGGTGTATAGTCGTCTTTTAGGTTGTTGAAACAAAGTATTTGTTATAATGCAATTCTCTTCTTGGCAGAACTGTATTAGACTCTGCCCTCTTTCGTTCCTTTCTCCAAGTCCATACTTTCCGGTTATATCTTGTGTTATTTCGACACCAACTTTTGCGTTGAAGTCTCCCATAATAATCGTAGCTTCATGTTTTTTTGTGATCCGGAGAATTTATTTAATTTGGTTGTAGAATTGCTCAATTTCTACATGTTGTTTGTCAGCTGTGAGTGCATAGACTTGTATTATATTAATATTCATTCATTTATTTTGCAGCTGTATCATCATGATGCGATCATTGAAAGGAAAGAAATTTCTAATACAGTTACGAATTTCTTTCGTCTCGCAGATACCTGGGAGAGGAATATCTAGTCTGGCCATTCTCAGCTGAATATTGTGTAACTTCGCGCCTTCAATCATAGTTGTGACGTTCCACGTAGCTATCTTGTGGACTTCCACGACACGGGGTTTTCGTGAGTTTACGACCTGAGAGACCCCGTGGTCTGATTGTGATCTTCCTCCCCTGTCGGATCTTGGATTCCGAAGACCATGATCATTAAAAGTATGCATACTTTCTTCCTATGTCATGGGAAGCTGTACTAGAGATATCCGCAATCATCTTTAATGTAGTGGTTTCTCCTGGCCTTCTACATCTTTATACCGTTGGACAAATTTTGGTTCATCCGCCTTCGGGGTCGATTTCTCAACCCCAGGACAAAAAGGTGCCCTACCACTTACCAACTCCTACGTCCGAAGCCGTTGGTCAGTAAGTGGGGGACTGCTTATACCGGCAATCACTCGGTGAAATTTTCGCCATATCTGCAAAGACCATTTACACCAATAGACGTTTCACGCAGATGACCAAGGTCAAATATAAAATTGTATTACCGATATCCATCAATAGATGTCGCGATAATGAAGTATTTTCAGAGAACAGTAACAATCACGGTAACAATTGTTCTATGGTATCTGTTTGATGACAGAGTCGAAATGTTTGTTAGTGTTCTATGACTTATGTTTACGTTCTCCATTTTATATTGTTTTTTAATCTAATTTGGTGTTTATTCTTCCTTATATCCGTATTATTCTTATTTATAGTTTGTATTTTTAGTGTTAATTAGTTATTTAGTGTGTTAATTAGTTGTTTAGTGTGTATATTTGAGACTATTATTTAACCAATTATTTTTATTGTCGATCAACTTGTTGGTGGTAAGTTAATAAAACGATTGGTTCTTGGATTGTATTTATCCTAATTAAAAATCTTCTATAGTCTTAAAATTTTTCTTTATTTTTCCTCCTTTAAAAAAAGATAATTTCATCCCTGTGCCTTTTATTATAGTTTTGATAACTGTTTAGTAGACAGGCTCCTATCCGATTTTTATGAAATTTGGCATATTTACATATTTTGGGTTATAAATCACGAATATTTTTTATGGGAAATATATAGTTTTTGAGTTAGTCTTTTTTCGGGCTCTATTATCTATCTCTCACATTAACGGCATCAGGTATTATTTGTTTCAACACATTATATAATATATATATACTTTCTTCTTTTAATTCTTCATACTACCTACTTTATAAAAAATGGTTATAAGTCTTTTATTCTTTTTTATTTCAATAAAACTTCTGAACTTCACAATGTTGTTTGTGACATCGCATTTAAAAATTAGCATGGCTTTCGTCAACAAACATTGCCGTTTTAATACACTATCTCTAAATTGATTAAATATAAAAATAAAATAAACCATCTATAAGTTTTTGTAAGGCAGTCCTTAAAAGAAGGAAGTATGTTATACACAGCGTGTTTAAAGAAGCACTTGACGCAATTAAAGTGAAAGATACTACGAAAATACACTAACTCAAAAACTATCCATTTCCCCCAAAAATGTTTTATATTTATGTTCGTGATCTGCAGCTAAAAATACGCAAATATACCAAATTTCATGAAAATCGGAGATCATCTACTAAATCTGTATAAAAGTTTTAAATTTCCCGCTTTATTTACAATTTAAATTTCGCGGTTTAATATTTGAAATTCCCCGTTTAGAATTTCGTTTAAATTCCCCGCCATTAGAAATAGTTCAGATATCCATCCCCAGGTGGCGCAAAATTTGGATAGAACTAAAGCATTGTCGTGAACCGTCTATGGAGTAGATGGTCTTTGCATATCTGGCTACCCTCACTTAGTTTAGCCTGCAGACCAATGCAGTTCCCGGGGTGTGGCACGTGGAGCCATAAGTGAGAGTTGGGTGTCTTATGAAGACCAGTTATCAAGAACCATCTCCCGTCTATGACGCTCGATGTGATCATTCCAATAAAAGATATTATCTCTATAACACAACCTCAAGGGGAGCAGCACTTAGCCCAACACTATTTAAAATATTTATGGACAAAATTACTAAAAAATATACAACAACTGAATGTAGGGTATAGAAATCTGCAAAGAGTAGAAATCTCGGAAGGAGTATTTGCTGATAATTTGGTGCTAATTAAAAAAACTGAAGAACTTCAGAATAATTTGGAAATATGGAAAGAAGTACTAACTGAAAACGGAATGAAGATAAATATTAACAAAACAAATGTTATGCAAATAGAAGAAACAAGAGAAGAACTTAATATAGAAATTGTTGGAACAAAAATAGAACAAGTTAAAATGTTTATATACTTAGTGAGTAATAATAGAAGAAACAGGATCTCTAGAAGCAGAAGTCAATAGCAGAGTAGAGAAAACGCTACAACTGTATCATAAAATAGACTAAAAGACCATGGGACATTTTTAAGGGATTATTTGACCCAGTTTGAATAACATTTAAGTCAATATTACAATATGTAATAGCAACAAGGTAAATTCAGCACTCAAGGGGGGGGGGAGCATTTTGGTCAAACATATTTGTACCGCATTTATAACTTAGGTAGGTAATACAAAAATAATAACCTGCGACCTAATACTGTACAAAAATATTGATCAGTAACAGGGACAATCTTTTATTTTCGGAAAATTTTGACCCTATTTTCGGAAAATTTTGACCCAATTTTCGGCAATTTCATACAGTACGGCATTCATACAAATAGTTTCAGATCGTTATCTAGAAAACTTCTTTTGCAGGATCGTACATATCGGCTGGTACAAGGTTGAGAAATCTAGGGCGCAACTCCTGATTTTAAGCCCATTCGTTGAGGTCATTGAGAAATGTACGGCATCAATTACAAATGATTACTTGATATGTAAAAGAATTTTTGGTAACTATGTTGTCTAAAAGTTATGGCTCTTGCAAATGTTTGTAAACAGTTATCTGTATTTGGAAATAGAATTGTTGTTTTTTCGGTAAGATAATTATTTCTTGTACTAGTGACTACCACTTTTTTGACAAAATATAACTAAAAACTATCAAACTAATTCATAGCCGGTTATAATAAATGGTACAAATTAAAAATTTGAAAATTGAACATAGTTTTAAAGTACTTTGTAGTGTATGTTATGTTATATTTTAAATACTGTGGTTGTTATTAGTGATTTAAAAGTAGACAAATGACAAAAAAACAATACCGTACATTTTTAACTCATGGATTTTGCCCAGGTAATATAGTCTATTAAAATGTTACATTTTTTTAGGGTTTAGAAACCTTTTATAAAGGAATTTTTTGAAATTTTGAAAAATAATAACTTTCATACGAGTTTTCCAGCTTTGAAAGTGCGTATTTTTGCTTTTTTGAGATTTTAAACTGTTTAAAACTTCAAAACTATTAACTGCACAGAAAAATGTTTTGGGTATAATTTGAAGCAAAAGTAAAGTGGAAAACGTACTAGGGTAATTAAAAAAGAGCAGTTTTAAACGTTTTAGATCATTTGTAATAATCTAAAACTATGAACTTGATTTGATGAATTGCTATTTCAACGATGTAGAGACGTGAACTGCGACATTTATGCGTGCTTCATTGACTACCATAAAGCGTTCGATACAGTAAAGCACGACAAGCTGATGGAGATATTAACCAATATTGGAATAAACACCTGTGATTTAAGAATTGTCAGCAATCTGTACTGGAATCAAACATCATCTATCCGGACAAAGGCAGGAGAATCCGACGATATCAAAATCAAACGTGGCGTCCGTCAGGGATGTATATATCACCACTGTTGTTTAATATATACTCTGAGGAAATCTTTCAAGAAGCAGTGGGTGATGTTGAAGCGGAATTCGAATCAACGGAGAATCTATCAATAACATTAGATACGCGGACGACACGGTAGTATTCGCTGACAGTTCTGAAACCCTCCAGGAATTAATTAACGAGGTCAGTCAGAGATACGGACTTTCACTAAACACTTCTTCTTAGAGTGCCGTCTCCCTACGGAGGTTGGCAATCATAATGGCTATTTTTATTTTAGAACTTGCTGCTCTAAACAAATCAATCGATCTGCATTGGTACCAATCACGTAGATTCTTTAACCATGAGTTCTGCCTTCGGCCAACAGATTTTCTTCCTTGAATCTTTCCCTGTATTATCAGTCTCAAAATTTCATATTTTGGTCCCCTCATCACGTGGCCTAGATATTCCAGTTTTCTGGTTTGTATAGTGGTGATTAATTCTGTTTCTTTACCAACCCTCTCCAGTACTTCTTTATTTGTAATTCTATCAGTCCATGATATTTTCAATACTCTGCGGTATAACCAGAGTTCGAAGGCCTCGATTCTTTTTAAATTACATTTTTTTAATGTCCAAGTCTCAGCTCCATATAATAATATTGAAAATATATAACAGCGAATGGTACGTAGTCTGATCTCCAAATTTAGATTTTTGCACGTTAGGAGTGGCTTCATTCGTATAA
Source organism: Diabrotica balteata (assembly GCA_918026665.1). Taxonomy (NCBI): domain Eukaryota; kingdom Metazoa; phylum Arthropoda; class Insecta; order Coleoptera; family Chrysomelidae; genus Diabrotica; species Diabrotica balteata. The sequence goes on from OU898285.1 coordinate 72,703,623, forward strand.
ATGCTGATCTGTCAATCTGTATTCGTCTGTTTATTTCTACAGTATGATCATTGGTTTCATTGATCAAAGTTCCCAAATACTGATATTTTTCTACTTGTTCTATCACGTTACCATTTATTGTCAATAGGTGATGTATATTTTGTGGCCTTTTTGTAATCAGCATGTACTTCGTTTTTTTGGCGTTTATAGTAATTCCCATCTCAGCACTATTTATATTCAAGCTTTCGATAAGATGTTGTAGATCCTCTATATTCGTTGCTATGATCACAGTGTCATCTGCATATCTTAAATTATTAATTAATTTTCCGTTAACGGTGACTCCCGCTTCGATATTATTGAGCGTGTTTTGGAAAATTTCTTCAGAATATAAGTTAAACAAAAGTGGTGATAACACACATCCCTGTCTATCTCCTCTACAGATCCTCATTTCTTCTGAGTGTTGCCCATCAATTTGAACTATGGCACTTTGGTTCCAATATAATGTTTGCACTATATTTATGATTTTACTGTCAATGCGCTTGTTCATAAGTATTGATATTAGTTTTTCATGTCTTACTTTATCAAAAGCTTTTTCGTAGTCAACGAAGCACAAGTGTAGATCAACATTCACATCCCGACATCGCTGAATTAATATGTTGATGGCAAATAGTCCTTCTCGAGTACCCATTCCATTTCGGAACCCGAACTGCGTCTCGCTAATATCCTCCTCTAGCCTTTCGTATATTCTCTTATGTATTATTTTTAGCAGAACTTTTAAAGTATGACTCATGAGGCTCAGTGTTCGATAATCAGAGCACTCTTTTGCTGCTTGTTTTTTAGGGATGGTTATAAATGCTGACTTTAGCCACTCCTGTGGTATTATTCCCGTATCGTACATCGTGTTGAATAAATCTGCCAATACTTCCAAGTTGTCCTCTTCCACTAGTTTTAAGAGTTCTATTGGTATTTCATCTAATCCAGCTGCCTTATTGTCTTTAGAGTTTTTGATAGCATATTTGATTTCATCTATCGTGATCTTCTGTATCTCTAAAGGATTTAATTCTTGTATTTTCTGCATTTCACCTCTTTCATCTTGGAAAAGTTCTCTAACGTACTCCTCCCATCGCCTTAACTTTTCTGGTAAATCTACTAGTAGTACTCCTTTTTTGTTTTTTATGTGTCCTTGCTGTCTATTTCGACCCATTCCAGTCACTTCTCTAATTTTTTTTGGGCATATTTCTCATATCATATTTTGTTTCTAGTTCTTCTATCTCTTTACATTGCTTCATCAAATAGATTTCCTTAGCTGTTTTGATTTTTTCCTTAATTATTCGTTGTATTTCTTTATACTTCTATAGATCTTTTCCTTTATATTTTCTTCTTTCTTCCATCAGTAATAGTATTTCTTCTGTCATCCAGTGTTTTTTAGCCTCTGATTTATGTTCTATTAAACTTTCTTGAGCTGGTTTCAGTAATGTGTTTTTTATATTACACCACTTTTTATTTACATCCATAATTTGTTTGTTGTCAGTTAGTGTTTTTTGCATATTAACATTCACATTATTTTTTATTTCGTTTTTTATTTCACTATTTATTTTTTTCACTATTTTCACTATTTCACACGTTTTTTATTTCACGTCAGCCACTAGCGGATTGTGGTCTGAGTTAACATCTGCTCCAGGATAAGTTTTAACTGAGGTTATAGAGTTTTTATATCTGCTATTTACGAGTATAAAGTCTATCTGGTTTCTGACAATGTGGTTTTCTGTATGTGAAGGAGACGTCCATGTATATAGTCTTCTTTTAGGAAGCTGAAACCAACTATTGGCAATTACCATATTCTTTTCTTGGCAGAATTCTATGAGCCTTTCTCCTCTCTCGTTTCTAGTTTCTAGTCCGAACTGTCCAACTATATTTTCAACTGTACCTACTCCAATTTTTGCATTAAAATCTCCTAAAATGTAAGTAATATCTCTAGATTTTGTTAACTTGATTGTATTGTGCAATTCTAAATAAAAGTTTTCGATCTCATCTTCGGTCTTATCAGCAGTGGGAGCGTAAACTCGGATCATATTAATATTACAGTTCCGTGCTTGAATTTTTAGCATTATTATTCTTTACTAAACACTAAGAAAACAAAATGAATGATGATCTCTAAGAAGGAACAGCAATTTGGACAAATCAGTGTAAACGGTCAACAAATAGAAAGAGTAAAAATATACACCTACCTCAGTACGAACGTCAATGAAAATTGGGACCATTCCATAGAAATCAAATGTAGAATAGAGAAAGCAAGATCTGCATTTCAAAAAATGGCTAAGTTATTCAATTGTCATGATTTATCAATGCCCATGAAAATCAGGTTATTACGATGTTACATCTTTCCTATACTGTTGTACGGAGTTGAGTCATGGACTCTCACAGACGCCACCTGCAAGAAAATTGAGGCTTTTGAAATGTGGCTTTATCGTCGCATCCTGAAGATATCGTATACTGACCACGTTACTAATGAGGGTGTTCTGTTGAGAATGAAAAAAGAAAAAGAGCTGTTAACCACAATAAAAACAGCCAAAATCGAATACCTCGGTCACATCATGAGGAACAGCGAAAGATATGGACTGCTGCAACTAATCTTGCAGGGAAAAGTAGAAGGAAAACGGGGACCAGGAAGGCGAAGGATTTCCTATCTGAAAAATCTACGAACGTGGTTCAACACAACAACCACAAATCTTTTTAGAGCAGCAGTGTGCAAAGTGCAGATTGCCATGATGGTCGCCAACATCCGAAACGGATAGGCACTACAAGAAGAAGAAGATGAACTTGAACTATACACAGCATACAATGAACCCGATGTCATAAAATCCATAAAGATTGGATATCTGCGCTGGATGGGCCATGTTGAACGGATGTTGGAGAATGAAACACCAAAAGATATAATGAGGCAAACACTAGTAGGGAGAAGACCCAAACTTAGATATATGGAACAAGTGGAACAGGATCTGAAAATTTACTTGAGATTACTAGCTGGAAAAACAAAGCAAGGAACAGAACAGAATGGCGGAAAATCCTAGAACAAGCCAGGACCCACAAATGGTTTTCGAGCTACTGATGATGATGATGAAGATCATTTGTAATGTGAAAGTTTAAAATCGGCGTTTTTAACCATATTTCAAATACCTCACATTTGTTGCCAAAATTCAACACTAAAATTTTATGCTATAGGTTTTGAAGATTAAATTCTAGTCAATGAAAATCTATAGTGGCCAGTCTGAAGGGGGTACATTGTATTGATACCATAAGAATTATAAAAATGACATAAATCGCGCTACGTTTATTTATTTAACACCTTTATAAAAACTGAGTTCATTTGTGAATAAATAAAAAAATTGCATGCAAAAGCTGCACTCTTTTACCTTTAAAACGCATGTTGATTTTTGTCGATAGGACACTCGGATCAAAAGATATTGAATTTTTACCGCCGAGCAAATTTTATTGAGCATTCATTTGGCGCGTAACTGACTTTTAAAATCGATTATCGCTTCAATCGTTGTTTCTGAGAAAACGGTTCATTCTACCCAAAAATACTAAAAGTTTTGTTTAAAATTATCTAAGCTACATTTTTTATTTGAAACATTTTTTTCCATGGCGTATACATTTTTAGTAAATCGATTTTTTTCCGTTTTTCCCCTCTACGTGGGTGGCTTTAGTGAATTGTCCGAGGGTAAATGTGGTAAACTTTTTTGCATATTTTTTTTCGTTCTAAAATTGACATTTTCGGCAAAATTCAGCTTGTTCGTATGATTTTTAGAGGTTTAGTGGCATTTTCGTCTGTTTTAAGTTTTCCGTTGCTTGTTTAAACATTATTTGTTTTTCAATATCCATGGCTTAATGCTAATACCCCGTATCTGCAAAATTTTTTTTGCATTTTTTTGTCCTCAGCAGTGTCTTCCATCTCTCTGCAAATTCCCAGTATCGTAAACGCATTAGAACGCGCCAAATTATTATTCTTGTAATAACCGATATCGTAGACACTACGCATCCACTGCTGATACCCTGTATCGTTCATTTCTTACATTGCTTCAATGGTCGAATTTGAAGCTGCATAAAGATGTCATCGTTATTACAGGAAATACGAGAAAAATCGGTAAGTAACTGATTTTTTATTAATAAATATTGTGTGAACTTATCATTTAAACTTTCAAAATGCTTCTATTTGATTAAATTAGTATAAAAACATTGAATATTTACCAAAGCTAACGATACGGGGTATTGTAAATATGGAAAGAAAATAAATGTATACAAATAAACTCGAGATACGGGATATTGTAGTTCAGTATTCATGAATTACAATGATGAATTATTATTAATACTTTATGAAAAATTAAATGAATGGTTCTGGTTCTAAAAATAATTGTTGTCCTAAAAATATTATTTACCTTTTAACATGATAGTTCCTTGTTTTAGTTTCTCATATCAATATTAAACTACATTATCCCGTAATTCCCGTAGAGAACCTTTTTTATTTTATTTTTCATTTTCATGTGTATTTGCTACAAGAAATAGCTGACCTAAATTTCTACAATTAAACAAAACAAAAATGACTTTCGGTGTTATGACAAATATTTCTTTTTTATAGACAAATAATTTAAGTTAACTATGAAAATGATTGCTAATTGCACTGAAAAATCAAATGTAGCTGCAGACACTCAGTCTTTAAGTAGTACTAAAGAACCGGATATGAGCCAAGTGATACAAATTCAGAATCAAGTATATCAGATGGCTGATGAAATAACAAATAATAATTCAGAGGACCTAGCTTCCTGTGCCACTTCTATTGACGACAAGAATGCTAAACATAATCAAGATCAAATAGACCAGACCCTCAATGATATAGAGAGCTATATTCCGGACGATTTGGCTTCCACTTATATTCAAAATGACGATCAGCTCCTAGTATTATGCAACGATGTGCTCGAGAACCTAGAACAATCTGTTCCTATTACTGATCTCCAGCCGGCTAAAGATGTTCTAATAGAGTTAGTTGACAATTATTCCGCTGAAAAAGAAAGTTCTAGGAAGAGAAGGAGAAAAACACTTTCGTCAGAATGGCCGAGAAATAAAATTAAGAAATTAAGATTAACTGGTAAAGCGTATAAAGGTTATCAAAGGAATAGAAATGTCGTTGTTACACAAGGGGTACCCAGACCTGAAAGAAAAATAACCAACGCATGCAAATCTACTGCATGTTTAAAGTCAAAGAAACGCTTCTGCCAAACGTTTTCAGAAGAAGACAGATCTTCGATTTTTGAAAAATTCTGGCTGAAGTTGGACTCACGGGAGGAGAAAAAGGTCTACGTTACCGGGAATGTGGAATATGTGGCAAAAATAAGACAGTCCACTGAAGGTCCTTCCCGTAGGAAGGGAACTTATTTTTACTACCTAAGATCAAAAGAGAATGACAGAAAAAGGGTATGCAAAAAAATGTTTTTAGGAACTTTAGGAATCAAGGAAGATATGGTTCACAATTGGGTGGCTAACACAGAACATGGACTGAGAATTGATAACCCAGAAAGAGTTACGTCTGCAAAATCAAGATCTGATCATGCCTCAAAAACTGATAAGAGAAAGTGGTTGAGAAATTGGCTAGAATCGTTGCCAAAACTGAGCTCGCATTACTGTAGAAAAGATACCCAAAAGCTATATCTTGAACAAATTTTTTCTACTAAAATGGATCTTTTCCGGACTTATGAAAATTATTGTAAAGATCACAATAAGCAGAAATATGTCTTAAGCTTTCCAATATTTGATGACATATTTAGGCAAATGAACCTATCTTTATACAAGCCAAAAAAAGACAGATGTGACGTATGCTGCTCTTTCGAAAACAATAGCATAAATAAAGAGACTACAAGAAGCATTTGGAAAAAAAGGATAGGGCCAGAAAAGAAAAGGAAGAAGACAAGAAGAAAGCGTTGAAGAGAGAAAAGTACGCTCTGGTTATGGATGTTCAAGCTGTTAAAATATGCCCCGTTATAAACGCAAGTGCAATTTACTATAAAATGAAATTGAACTGTCATAATTTTACAGTATATAACTTAGCAACTCATCAAAGTACTTGCTACTGGTGGAACGAAACCGAATCTGACTTAACAGCATCAACTTTTGCATCATTTTTATTGCATTACATTGAAGAAAAGTGCACAGATCCAAAACTGCCAATTACCATTTATTCGGATGGATGCTGTTATCAGAACAGAAATGTGGTAATGGCCAATGCTTTGTTTCACTACAGCTTGAAAAATAATGTGCTCATAGATCAAAAGTTTCTAGAACGCGGCCATACGCAGATGGAATGCGATGCAATCCATGCTATGATCGAAAAAAAATTAAAAAATCGGCATATCTATCTGCCAAGTGACTATGTTAATATTTCACGAGAGGCCAGGCGTAATCCATTTCCAATAGATAATTATTACTTGACATATAAATTTTTTAAAGACTACTCTCAGCCATCTACATGGAGCTACAATTCTATTCGTCCAGGGAAAAAGCCAAGTGAGCCAACAGTTACCGATCTTAGACAATTACACTACAATCCGGAAAAGATATTTTATAAATTAATTTTGATGATGATCTTCAAGCTTTACCCATAAGACAAATAAAATACCCTGAAATTTTCAACTACCCTCTATTACATAAGGAAAGATTAAAAATTTCATTCAAAAAGTGGACTCACTTACAAGACTTACTTACATCTCTTTTGCCTGCGGATTGCAGATATTTTTATGATAACTTACCTCATTTTTCAAAGTAATACTGTATTAAGAGTTATATTCTTCTTTAATGAATAAAAACTTACCTCATTTTTCAAAATAACATTGTATGAAGAGTTATACTTTTTTTCTTTAATGAATAAACATTTACGTTGATACAATATTGTAATTTATTTTTCCAAGCTATCAAAAATTTTAATCAATAATATTCTGTAACTTCATTTCAGTTTTTATATTTTTTTCAATTAATAACCCGTATCTGACATAAAAGTTGATCACAAATTAATTTAAACTAAAACCTATGTTTATTTAATTTATTAACTGTTTATAAAGAATATCCAACAATAAAATGTTGATTTCATGTAATGTTTTCAGTGTTTAAAGGTTTTTTTGTTTCCTGTAAAATTTCACTTTTTGCATATACGGGGTATTAGCATTAAGCCATCGATATATATTTTTCAGTTTGTGTTATAACATTGAATTAAAGAAGTTAATCTGAATGGATTATTTGTTTAATTTTTATGGTAAAATATTAATGAATAAACCATTAAAATAACAAATAATTTTTTAATGAGTGTCTGACACGTTTACTTCTCCTTTTCGTATTCCTTGTAGACCAGTGTCTGAATTCGGTATATTTTTGGGTTCAATCAAATTATAAGGTGTAGAAAAGAAATTCATAGCCAAGTTCCAAACGCAACATTCGCTGTGTGCATACGGTATTGGAGAGAACATATTTGATTTTTAATTCACTTTCAGTCTTCTCTGAAACTTCGTCTTGTTCGCGCGACCAGTGCATTCACTACGACTACTAACTGAAACTCGTGGAGTGGGTATTTGTTTAGTGCTTTTTGTTAACAGTTTATTGGGTACGTTGATTTTAGATTTCGAGAGTTTTTATTTTATTTTTTGAACTTAAATTAAAATAACAATAGAATTTTGGTTAAAAACAATTTATAAAAATAAATTTTAAATGTTTTAATATTATAAAATTGTATGTGGATGTTTTTGTATGCCAAGTTAATTATTTAGTGCCTTTTTAAAACTTAGGGCAACTGGTCTTCCTTTCAACCATTTAGAAGTATTTAAAAAATTTTACTAAATAATTTGCATTTGGATAGGACTTTGTTTTATTCTTGTTGAAATGATATGTATACCACAATATTGAAATGTTGTGGTATAAATTTGTATAAATAAGTTGTGGTAATTTTAGAAAATAGTTGAATGTTTTAACATTATTAGGGACTGTATTCTAAATTAATTTTAAAATAATGGAAAACAAAACATATAATATATTGGAAAATGTACCTACCATATTTCTGTTCTTTTTATTTTTTTTTAAACAGCTTTAAAATTTCAAAATTTATTCGATCTTATATAAATATTTCAAAAAAGTTTTTGGTTTATAGATTATTAAAACAAAAGATTTCCCTGAAATTAAGATTTTTAATTTGGGAAATAAAATTTTTCCCGATTTTATTTTGAAAATAAAAAAAAATGGAAAAAGCAGTAAGTAACTACCATTACATAATTTATTTTGAAAATGTTTTTTTTTTTTTATTTAGAATTTCTGCATCAACCCTTAAAGGTTATTAGCGGGTTTTACAGATTTTACAGTTGTTATTACAAATACAAATTTACTAATTACAAATTGCGTATTAAATTACACATAATAAATTACAAATTACAAAGAGATACATATAATATAACTTAAATTTTGTGTAGTAAACGTATGTCCTTAAGGAATTTGATTGTATTAGATACATTACTGTTTAAAATATCTTTAAGTTTCTTTGCTTCTTCTGGTACGTTGTTGATGGCTCTTTCGTAGGAATAAAGAGGACATTCAATCAATACATGTTGAACAGTTATTGGACATTCACAATAGGAACATTCAGGTGGTAGTTCTTTTGTTATGAGATGCTGGTGAGTTAACGCTGTGTGTCCAATTCTTAGTCGGTTTATAATCACTTGTTGCCTTCTGTTTTCTGGAAATTGTAGTTTAGTGCCAATCCTAGTTTTCACGTTTTTAAGGTTAGCCTTAGTAGAATTCCACATTTGTTGCCAATTTTTTACACAGTACTGTTTAATATTGAGCTGGATATCATTGAATGGAATTGTAGTCATAATTTCAGTTTGCTCGTCAGTAGCAGCTTTCTTTGCTAATTCATCTACTTTTTCATTTCCTGCGATACCTGTATGTGATGGTACCCAGAGAAATGTAACGTTCACGTGTCTGTTTTGTAGGTGATAAAGTGCTAATTGTATTTGTTGCAGGATAGCATGTACTAGATATATTTGCCTTAAGCTCTGAAGAACAGATAAAGAGTCAGTAATGATAAGAAAATCTGAGCTTGCATGACTCTTACACATGTCTAAAGCCTTTAAAATGGCGATTGCTTCTCCCGTGAAAATGCTGCAGAATTGAGGGATGCAAACTGCATATTCAGACTTTCCTAGAATAAAGGCCGCTGCGTGTCCGTTTTCAGTTCCTGACGCATCGGTAAAAATCTTGTTATGGCCAGTGTATTCTAATATCCGTTCTTGATATAATTTGTTAATGATTATGGGATTTGTGGTACTTTTTGGATAGGCCGTGAGGGATAGATCAATAGTGGGAAAATTAATAGTCCAGGAAGGTATAGTTCGTTGTGTAGGGTAAGAATGTGTCAGCTGCTCCTTATCAAAACCATATCTCGTTATTAAAATGTTAGAAATGCAAATAAAATCTTAATTATTTATTCAATTATTTTATCATTATAAAATTTATGCATACAGTGGTATATTTATAAAAAGTTGCATTTGATATATTAATTTGGGTTCAAATTTTATTGTATATTACTATTTATTATTTTCGATATTTTGTATATTTTAGTTTGCCATGGTTTGCCTACATTTTAGACATATTAACTATTTTTATTCATAAGTATCTAATATTCGATATGGTAAATATAGAGAAATAATTTTTTATTTACTGGCGACCTTATCGTCTTTTTGTTTTACTCTGGAACATCATCTTTTAATTGATCTGATAATATCAGTTGTACATTTCGGTAGCACCTGAGATTTCCAATTATTTATTATTTTGGTTTACTTTTCTTTACTTACTTACTCCGTGGCGTTACAACCCTTCATGGGTTTTAGCCGACTCAACAACATACCTCCACTGTTTTCTGTCTTGAGCAACCTCCATCCAATTTTCCATGCCCATAGTGCTTAGGTCTCCTGCTATATTATCTCGCCACCGGAGACGAGGACGTCCGCGTGATCTCCTTCCAGTTGGAACTTCCTCCCACACCAGTCTTACTGTTCGTTCGTCAGAATGTCTTCTGAGGTGTCCTGTACATTGGAGTCGTCTGGACTTTATTTCTTTTATGATGTTGGCGCCTGGGTAAAGTTCTTCGAGCTCTTTGTTAGTTCTTATCATATATTGTCCTGATGCTTCATCCATCACAGGACCAAAGATCTTCCTTAGGATTTTTCTTTCCCAAACATATAGTCTCTCTTCGTTTGCCTTTGTTATCGTCCACGTTTCGCTTCCATACATCACAACGGGTCATATGATTGTTTTATAGACCTGTATTTTCGTACGTCTTGTTAGTTGTTTCGATTTTATAAGGTTTTGGAGGGCAAAAAGACATCTGTTGCCGGCCTGAATCCTGTTGTTTATTTCTTGTGATCCGTTATTGTCTTCAGTTATTGTTGTTCCAAGATACTTGAATTCTCTAACGCGCTCAAAGTTAAAGTCATCGATGGTGATGTTCTCTGCTTCCTTCTCGAACCTCACGAAAGTATCCTTCATCCTTAATCGTGTGTTTTCTATTAGATCGATATCGTCTACTTTTCTTTGGGTATTTTTAATTTTTATTATTTATTTTGGGGCTCTTATTCGACTTTTTTGACGTCTATATCATATTATATAAAATTTTCATTTCAGAACCTAAATTTTGGAACCCCAATACCTTCCTACCTGCTGGTTTTTTATCCGATTGTCTTTTTAATATTATTCTAATCTATTTTTACTCATGTGAGTCAAAAAATTGTTAAAGATGTATTAATTTTGAATGTTTAAAACCTGATTCCCCAATTTACCATTGAATATACAGATTTTTAGTTTGTTTAAACCCTGAAAAATGTTTTCTGACAGTTAAATTTTTCAATTATCATTTTATTGATCAATTTTTTTATACTTAGGCAGGATAACCTGATCATCAGTAAATTGTATTATAAAAAACGTATACTACTGTCTCATTTCAATATCGTAACCCTTTTGAAACTGCTTTTGTATATGATGCATTCAATATAGTATTACAATTAGGCCTATTACAGCCACGTTTTCGTGTTTAGTATTAAAATAGATTAAGATACATTGCTCATCTTAATTTAAGTCATATTGTCACAAATTACACACCTTTGAAGGCTATAGAAAGTTACTGTTACACTAAAATGTTTTTCTATACTCTTTTATAAGATAAATGACGTTATCTATGAACGAGGAGTGTGAGATGATGTTTAATTATATTGTTTCGTATTTTAAGTTCCGTCTAATCTCCAACTCCTACTTTCCGACTAATCCACTGATAGTAAATCTAAGCTTTTACAAAAAAATTAAAATCAGACTAAAGAAAGGAGTCTAGAATTAAATTAAAAAAAAATCGTTATAAACTTAAAAAAATTAATTGTGCAGTACAAATAATACTACCGCTATCTAATTTTCAACAAACTAGTGTTAAATTTGATAGTGAGATAAACGTATTATACATTTATATCTTACTATAATAGTAAGAAATTTATTTGATAAATAAATTTTATGATCATAAAACGTAATATAAAACCAATCGTTTATAATTATAAATAAGGAATGTGCGATTATGAAAAGTATAGACAATAGAAAACTGTGGTCCATATGCCATATATTAACAAAAAAATATATATAAGTCAGTAGGGGTAATGTGGGACACTTACATCAATTTCAAATATATTAAGATTTTTTAGGAACAATTAGTGTGATTACATTTTTCGTATATTTTTATGTGATCGAGGAGAGATAATCCTTCAAGAAATTATGACTTTCAACATATGGACTTTCAACTCAGTGCAAAAGGTAACATGTCAAATTACTTGGTTTTGAGGAAACGAAAAAAACGATTCTTGGGTTTTTTTCGAATTATTTTTTTCATATTTTTTCAGAAAACGATACAAAATAGTGGTTATTATTGAACTTTAAAAAATTTTATAGCTGAACTTTCAATTTAGTCAAATTTCTTGACTTGTTACAAAATGCACAATATTTTCCTTACTTGTTACGAATTACACAGACTTACTCAGGTACTATTTCTTTTTTTTAGCAGCTTCAAGGTACAAAAATACATTAAATTTATTACAAAACCTTTGTTAATAAAAAAGGTATATCTAACGTGTATGTATTATTATAAAAAATGGTAAATAAAAAAATGCTAGTCCTCTTCGTCACTTATTAAAGTATCGAGCAAAACACCTTGTGCTGGTAGATCTTGATAAAATTTATGATACACCGGCGAGAGGTACAGAAATACTTACAAAATGTCTCTTTTTTTTCCAATGATAGTGGCAGTGGTTGTTGGTAAGCCTGTTTTTTTTGTAAATGATAATTCTGTTTGCAACAGGTTTTTGACCTGTGCATGAGTCGCTGTACAAAACGACATGTGAAATATTTTTTTCTATTTGGTGGAGTCCATGGAACACACAAGAAGCAATCTCGTTTCCTCCTCTTTTTGCCATATTCTCATACCACAGAAAACATGAAGCAACTCCTGTTTTCATGTTGTGCATGGTCAGATTAAATGTTCATAATTGTCGTTTACAGAAGGCCCCTGATGTTTGCACAAGTGAAGTTCCCCAAGCACGCTTGTAAATCAAATGCAATTGAAGTAGAGTTTGGGTTGTTCTGACTCTGCTGCTTTTCTGCCAACTTCATTGCATAAGTTAATAAAGCTTTCATGTGATGATTCTTCCTACTTTCTAGTAACAATTCCTTCTCGATAGCTTGAGCGTATTAAAATTTTATTTTAATTTCGTCACGTGTATGAGAAGTGCCCTTTTTAGGATTTTTATTTTTATTCCGGAGTTACGCAAGGCGTTTCCATAAATAGTTAAACTGACTGGGTCATCTACTTCTTGTTTATATTTATTGTAAACTTCCTCCGGCGTGTAGTGAGGTGGCAAATATTTTTTAGTAGTCTCTTTACGACAGTAATGACTTTCATATGCTGAAAGAGATGCAAGGTGCTAATGCACCAAAGCCATTCTGTCTGTGGATATTTTATTTCCAAGGATGTGCTTGCCTCGTTCATCTGGGGTGGTTGTTGAAGTATGGAGAGCCTTTTTTTGTTGGACAATGGTCCATACAAACTTTACTGTCTCGCCAAATATTGTGAGAAAACAGCTCTTACAGACATCGATCCTTTGGCCCTAAATCGGAATATTGTAATGAACTAAAGCTGTTCTTTTCTTCTGGTTTTTAGGCGTATTTTGTCGCGTCCTTTAACACTGGTTCAGATTATCATCTTTACTTAAGAGACCGCACAGATAGGCTGCCCTTCGGTAACGTGTCTTTAAATTCCAATAGGCAGTGAAAATATTTTTTTGATATTCAAGTGAAATTTTCCCACTGCACTTTTTTCTGCAAGAAGGCAGTGGTAGCTAAATTCGGCCCAGCAACTTTCATACCTTGCCCCGTAAAATACACTAATCCTTGATTTCGGGATAACTTTCTTTTTTTTTTCTTTCTTCTCTAGTATCACCTTTTGATCCTCACTTTTTAACTTTTTCTTGGGGTTGATTTTCCTCTACATTTATTACATCATTGGCGATCTGAGGAAGTAAGACTTAAGCACAAAAGTAACCTCCAACAATACGTAACCTTTGCATTGCACCAAGCACATGTCCATAGCACACTCCCACCAAGATTGAATTAATCTATGCACATGTCATTGAGGGCAGGGTTGCCAGAGTAGTAGTGTCTTAAACAAGGACGGACAAAAGATACCAAACCAAACCAAAATGTACTGTTACTAACTGGAAACATGACATCCAAGCAGTGTTTGGTGAATTAAAATACTGTAAAGGAGGTAACAAGTCCACAATTTCCCTTTGCACAAATGAAGTTTTTCATATTATCTAACTTATTACGTTCTACACGTAAAAAAATGTAGCCTTTCAGGGGTAGTAGCCTTGTTTCTTTTTGCACAGAGTTAGACGTTGGTAAACCAATTATTTATTCAAACATGAGAAAAAAATCCGAAAAATGACTTGTTACCTTTTGCACTGAGGCCGTCCATATATTTGTTTAAAGCAAGTACTCTATAATGTTTTTAAATATTAAGTCAAACGTCATCATTTGCCCCAATGTACGGGGTAAATGAAGCCTGCAATTTTTCCCAATTTAACTCACCTATAATGGATAAATGAAGACAAAAGCTTATTATTTAATGCATATAAAAAATAATAAAATCGATAATTTGTCTTACTAGTTTATTCAGAAATTAAACGGTACATTGTCAACTAAGTGATTAACTAAATTTAAAACAAACAAATTAAATAAAAACAATACTATTTGTGAGAAATCTTCAACTCTGTCCAGGCTTGTTCAATGTCCTTAATAAAAGGGTATAATGTTACGGGATTTTTGCCTTCTGGAAATGCCTCCATTATAATTAATTCTACCGCTACATTATCAATCTTCAGACACATTGGCCATCTAAAGGTACTTCTTAGTCGATCTAAAAATGTCATTTTCACTTCTTTATCGGAAACAATTTCCGATACCAGACCAACGTACCATGTTTTCGAAGTAGTTACTGTAAAATAACGATTAAGTAAATCTTGGCAACTATCATTGCATCCTGATAGTTGGGCAATATTACTAGTGGATGGCTTATCTGTTGCCATCTGTTCTTCTCGCTGAGCTAGGCTCAATAATAAATGACAACAACAATATCAGTCAAGAAATACAAGCACGGATTCTTAGCGGTATTAAGTGCTTTTATGCATATACAGACTTAATGAAAAGTACGTTACTGAATCGTGAGTCTTAGCTTAGACTCTAGCCTATTAGAGTCAGTAATTAGACCGCGCGGTCACATATGGATGTGAAACGTGGACCCTCTCAACCACTGATGAAAATCAAGTGAGAATATTTGAGCGCAAAATACTAAGGAAGATATTTGGACCAACCCAATGCAGCGATGGCTCGTGGAGAATTATAATGAACCACGAGCTGGATGAACAAATGCAAAGCGTAGATATTGTTAGATTTGTAAAGTCACAAAGACTAAACTTACTTGGTCATCTAGAAAGAATGCAGCTGTAAAAGTAGTCCTGAGATGAAAGCCCCAAGGAAACAGAACAAGAGGAAGGCCCCATAAAAGATGGATAGACGACGTAGAGTGGGATCTTAAAACCATGAACATCAGGCAGTGGCGAAGGAAAGTATCCGACAGGGCAAAATGGAAGAACATTGTTAAGCGGGCCAAGTATCATAGAGGGTTGTAGCGCCATTAGAAGAAGAAGAAGAAACTATATTTATCTCTCGGAAAATCCCTGAAAAATAAATAAAGAATTGTACCGTTTTTAAATAAAACGAGCGGTTCGAATTTATATAAATATATTTATTTATAACTTTACAGTTCGGTACTCTCTTATCAACTAACTAACTCCTAAGGTCGTTACATATATATACCTAAGTTACTATATTCTAGAAAGTTCCCACCTCTAATTCGCGCACGTGGCCCATTGTTCTCTTGCCTTCGAGAGATCTAAGGATGATTCTGGAAGCCGTTTCGAGATGTAACCGTTATATGAGTCATGCCGAAAGCATGTTCGTAACACTGCTCCCCTCTTAGATCTGAGCGTCCCGATCAGCAACTCTATATGTAGGCCCAGGATGGCGAAATCTACAGGACTCTCCAGCTCTGCATGAACCCCTCAGAAAGAAATAACAGTCTACTGTCTTTGAAGGACACGATCTCTTCGGATTAGTGCAACACACAGTAATTCGTACGCCGGTTTCTCGGAAGATCACTTCAAGCATGCTTCTGACAATCTTCCAATCCAGATTATCTAGTGCATGGCCTATCTTGGGTAAAGCCAAGTTCTTAATGTCGTAGTTGTAGACGATTTTCTTCAAATTAGTCAGAGCACGCCATATATCCTCGTAGCTTGCCTTGTCTGTATACGACTTTCTGGTCACCATATACAACAAAGATCGAGAACCATCTTCTAATCTCAGCACTCTTCCAACTTTAGGCTGCTGGTTTTTTAACTCGTCCAAGCGACCAAATTTCTTATGAAATACGGATGAGATTCCTTTAGTCATCTCAAGATCTTGGGCAACACAGTGGGCTAGAGTGACGTTATGCGGAACACTGAAAAGATCCTGCTGGACTTCTGTCGTCACGCCGAATCTAGCACTCTTTCTCTCTGCGTAATTTGACATAAACTCATTAAAGCTTGGTCGCCGATCATCTTTGATCTCATGTTGAAGGGTTCGGACTTCTTCGGTTTCGTTTGAGCCAGCATAAGGTGCAAGACGATTTATGTGAACTACTTTTGGTTTACCTTTCGGCAATTTCCTAATTCGGTATATTACGTCATTTATTCTCTTTTTAATTTCATACGGACCCTCCCATTGTCTTTGCAGTTTAGGAGACAAGCCACGACGACGTTGGGGATTATAAAGCCAAACAAGATCACCTACTTCATAGCTTTCATTCTTGCATCGTGAATCGTATTGATCTTTCATTCTGTCACTGGCTAACTGGATGTGTTGTCGGGCAAGTTCATGAATGTTGTTCATTCTTAACTTTAGGCGGTCGACATAATCTTCGCTTGCAACATGTTCTTCGGAAGGTCTGCAGCCAAACTCTAGGTCGCAGGGCAAACGAACTTCACGACCTAACATCAGGCAGGTTGGAGTCTGGCCCGTAGTTTCATTCACAGCCGAGCGGTAGGCCATTAGGAATAAATGAATGTGCTGGTCCCAATCTCTTTGATGTTCTGATACAACTTTGGATAGGTGTTTACCCATCGTTCGGTTCATTCTCTCGACCATTCCATCTGATTGAGGATGAAGGGGTGTCGTTCTGGTCTTATTGACACCAATCAATTTACAAACGTTTTGGAAAAGGTTTGACTCGAAGTTTCGCCCTTGGTCGGAGTGGATCTCCAAGGGAACACCAAATCGGCTAAAGAATTCTTTAACCAGTACCTCTGCAACGGTAGCAGCTTCTTGATTTGGTAGCGCATAGGCCTCAGTCCATTTCGTAAAATAATCCATGGCTACCAGGATATATTTATTTCCATCATTTGTCTCTGGAAGTGGACCTGCAATGTCGATTGCTACTCTTTCCATAGGACTACCAACATTGTACTGTTTCATGGGTGCCCTCTTTTTACCAACTGGACCATTACTGGTTGCACACAGTTCACATTTCCGGCACCATCTTCTTACATCATCTTTACAGTTCACCCAATAGAACCGTTCTCTAACCTTTTGCAGAGTCTTCGTAATACCAAAGTGTCCACCTGATGCACCGTCATGTAACTGACGCAATACTTCTGACACTTTACTTTTAGGTACAATCAACTGAAGCTTAGACTCTGTACCATCATCGTTCTCAAAGGTTCTATAAAGAAGATCATCTTTTAACACTAGGCAATTCCATTGGCTCCAGTAACACTTGACTTCAGGACTACATGCACTAATGTCTTGCCAAGAGGGCCTTTCACTTCGACGCATCCAATCCAATACTCTTTTTATACATGGATCATCTGATTGAGCGTCTTGTAGCTGTTGAGGCTGCCATTGATCATTAATGACGGTGGTTCGTCTCACGGGGCAAAGTCTTTCTTCTAATTTAAGACAGTGATTACAATGTTCACTGCACGGCCTTCTCGAAAGCGCATCAGCATTTAAATGAACTCTTCCAGCCCTGTGTTCGATCTCGTAATCATATTCTTGTAGTCGTTCTAACCATCTTGCCATCTGTCCCTCTGGATTACGGAATTGTAGGAGCCATTTTAGAGCAGCGTGATCCGTGCGAAGAAGAAACTTTCTGCCATACAAGTATTTATGGAAATGCTCGCAAGCCTTTACTACGCCTAGCAATTCTCTCCTGGTAACGCAATAGTTTCTCTCTGATTTCGACAAGACTTTGCTAAAGTAAGCGATGACTTTCTCCTGCCCATCTTGGATTTGGGAGAGAACAGCTCCTATTGCACTGTTGCTTGCATCGGTGTCCAATAAAAATTTTCCTGCCTGTCTAGGGTAGCTTAAAATCGGTGCGCTGATCAGAGCCATTTGTAAGTGTTCGAAAGCTCTCTGACATTCTTCGCTCCATGTATATTCTTTGCCTTCTTCTGTCAACTTAGTTAATGGCTTGGAGATGTTGGCAAATCCTTTGACAAAACGTCGGTAATATGTGCATAGGCCAAGAAAACTTCTAATTTCGTGTTTGTCTCTTGGTACCGGCCAATCCTTAATTGCTGCAAGTTTTTCAGGATCAGCTGTTACACCATTACTTGCTACAATATGTCCCAAGTACTTCACTTCTCGTCGAAACAAGTGACATTTCTTCGGACTCAACTTCAAATTTGCTGCCCGCAATCGTTGAAAGACTTCTGTCAAATTATTGGCATGTTCATCGAAGGATCTTCCTACTACAATTACATCATCCAAATAAACCAGGCATGTTTTCCATGTTAGACCTCTTAAAACTGCCTCCATTAATCTTTCAAATGTGGCCGGGGCATTACATAAACCAAAGGGCATAACTGTGAACTGCCATAGCCCTGATCCTATCGAGAATGCGGTTTTCTCACGATCAGCTGACTCCATGTCTACTTGCCAATATCCACTTTTCAGATCGAGTGTGGAGAACCAACGAGAACCAGAAAGTGTATCCAAAGTATCGTCTATTCTGGGCAAAGGATAACTATCTTTTTTAGTTACCGCATTGAGCTGTCGGTAGTCAATACAAAAACGTGTTGAACCATCTTTCTTCTTTACTAGTACTACTGGTGATGTCCATGGACTGTTTGATGGTTCAATTACCCCTTGTTTGCTCATATCTTTGATGATGTCTTCGGCTTCCTCTCTTTTCGCAAATGGAAGTCGTCTAGGTTGTTGTCTGATTGGCTGAGCGTCTCCGGTATTAATTTTGTGCTTTACTATGCTTGTTTTGCCATTATCCTTCTTATCAATGGCAAAAACATCTTGAAATTCTATTAGCATAGACTTTACTTTTTTAGTTCGTTTATCATCAAGATCTTGGCACGTTTTAATCATCGTCTCAACAAGCTCCTTTGGATACTTAGATTTCGACGGTTTCTCATTAGTACTCATGGAACAAATCGAAGCCACGGGAACACACTGTCCGATCAAAGTTCTTTTACTTAACTTAATAGCAGTTCCCTTTAAATTCATAACTCTTACAGGAACGACATCTCGAATTCTTACCAAAGCTTTTGCCGTTAGGAACTCGGCATTGTTCACATCTTCGACCATCCTTAAACTTCCCTCTCGGCAGTAACCATCAGGTCTGGCCATCAAAATTTTCTCACTATTACCGGGTATTGTTACGTCACAAGTAGTTATTAAGCTGATAACATTTTCTTTGTCTTCATGAAACGGCAACTCTTCACCACCGATCTCGAGGACTCCATCTTTGACATTCAATACAGACCCAACTTTCCGTAGTAAATCCATCCCCAATATGAACTCGTCAGAGATCTCTGCAATTAATACTCGATGTTTCACTGTGGTCTGGCCAATGGATACTGACATATTAGCCTCGCCATATGTATTAATTATCTCACCAGTTGCTGTTCTAAGCTTTACTGTTGCAGGCGATAATTTAAGATGGTCTCGTACTACTTCTGGCCGTGCTATAGTTCTTGTTGCACCTGTATCTACCAAAAACGATATACATTTATCATTAATACGACCCTCGATGTACAAGCTATGAATTCCACCGGAGGACGTAATGTTCACAGTTACTATGGGGGCTGTGTTTCTCGAGGTCGGCAGTTGCCCCTTAGTGTCGACCCGTTCTAGTTTTCCGACTGTTGTATCATTTTCTTGCAATTACGGCGAATGTGACCTACGTCACCACAATTCCAACATCTGGGCTCGCGTCTCTTCGGCAGCGTGTTATGAACTATTTTTCGTACCATTTCTTCTAGACGTTCATTGTTTGGTTCGTCGCCTTCTTCAATGGCTCTTACTCGATGGCTCCGTGAAGTTTGACTAGCTGTTTCATGTTCTAAGGCAATAGCGAGCGCTTCATCTAGAACTTTCGGTCTTGCTAGTCGTAAAGCTTTCTGTAATTCACTTTCTTTTAACCCATTGACGAAGGTATCTACGGCAATTTCTTCCAAAATGTTGTCTGGTACCTCCGGATAAGCCAACCGCACTATACGAGCAACATCTGCTTCAAACTCTTGCAAATTCTCACTTGCTCGTTGAGTTCTACTTCTTAGTTGCGCCTTGTAGACTTGTTGTAGATGGGCATCTCCGTAACGTTTGTCTAGTCGAGTAAACAAGGTCTGGTAACATTTTTCTTGACCCTTAGGAATCGATCTTAGGATATCTGCAGCATCACCTCGTAAAGCAGCAGTCAAGGAAACATCCTTTTCTTGTTCTGTCCAATGATTGGCTGTCGCAATAGCTTCAAATTGTCTAAGGTATATGGACCAAGAGGACTTTCCATCAAATGGTGGTAATTTGAATCTCATATTATGTGTCATTTCGTCTCTAGATGATTCTTCTTTCACTACCGGATCTAAAGCTACCGTATTAATTGGTGGTAGCACTTTCGTGTTAGTTATCATGGTCTCTAGCTGTTTGATCTTCTCTTCTACTTTATCGAATGTTTTAGAAATTTCTTCAAATTTCTCATTGTTCTGATTACATATTTCTTTAATAATTTGTGAAGTCTCGTCGTTTTGTCTAGCTACTTCTTTAATAATTTGAGACGTTTCATTGAATCTTTCATCATTTTTTTTAGAAGTTTCTTCAATCATCTGCGAGACGTTCTCAAATTTACTATCATTTTGTTTCGAAGATTCTTCAATCATTTGAGACGTTTCATCGAATCTTTTGGAAACAGTCTCGAATTTTCCATCAATTATTTTAGTTAGGACGGCTTCTTCTGCTGACTGGAACTGGAATGTCTCTGGGTCGTCTCCATTCTTGTTGAGAACAGTCTTCAGTCGTTCTTGGAGTATCTTCTTGGACCCGCTGCAGTCTTCATCGCGTTCTTCTAGTTGCTCACGCAACTGTTTCACTGAAAGTTCTACTAGCAGCATCTTTGGTCAAGCACACACGTACTTTTTTTTTAAATGTTCTTTCGTACAAAGATCACTACCGAAATACGCGGATGTTCCCGACGAACAATACTTTTCAAAAATTCAAAAGTTCAAAAGTCTTTTTTTTTTTTTTAAATCACTGCTGCATTTATTTTCAAATCT
Source organism: Diabrotica balteata (assembly GCA_918026665.1). Lineage (NCBI taxonomy): Eukaryota > Metazoa > Arthropoda > Insecta > Coleoptera > Chrysomelidae > Diabrotica > Diabrotica balteata. Next base: position 72,724,883 of record OU898285.1, read on the forward strand.
CACACCGGACACCACTGTACCGTTTTTAAATAAAACGAGCGGTTCGAATTTATATAAATATATTTATTTATAACTTTACAGTTCGGTACTCTCTTATCAACTAACTAACTCCTAAGGTCGTTACATATATATACCTAAGTTACTATATTCTAGAAAGTTCCCACCTCTAATTCGCGCACGTGGCCCATTGTTCTCTTGCCTTCGAGAGATCTAAGGATGATTCTGGAAGCCGTTTCGAGATGTAACCGTTATATGAGTCATGCCGAAAGCATGTTCGTAACAGAATGAATAATGAATGGAATGAATAGGTACCATAATTTTAACGGGTTATAATTGTTTGCTTCTTTTTTACATATACCATTTATAAAATGAATAATAAAATTTACATCTTCATTTATAGTCTGTTGAATACTCAGTTCCTATTGTTAATAAATAATGGAAATATGATTTTTAGAAAAAAAATGCTATCTTCTTTCTTATTGGTCATGTAAGGTTTTATTTAATTGTGAAAATTGTGCTTTTTCTTCAGCTGTCATTGAGCCTACTAACAAGCGTTGAACATAAAAAACGATAAAAGGTATTATAATTGTTTATGAGCTAAAAAGTCAGTCTTTCTTCAAACTGTTTTTAAATAACAAATTTAATAAAATGTTGCAGGTTTTTTAATATAACTTAAAAATGTACCCTTAAAAATCGATTTCGACTTCAGAATAACTCTACGGGTCTCTGGGCAAATACAGTTGTTTAATTTATCTCTCTCGGAGATAAACAAATTGAATAAGTTCTAAACTACTCGGTCACACTATTTACAATTTATCACACTTTAATAACTTAACTGACACAATTTTAAGTAGTATAATATACTACGTGATATGAAATATTATTACGTGACATTATGCAAAAACAGAATTAGCATTTATAAATTACTGCAAAATTAAGGGTTTTTTGCAACAATCTTGGTGAACTCTTTATGTATTTTGATTTAGAAATTCGCAAATTGCTTTTCGCAAACAAATGACTTTTTCACTTTTTAAGATTATTTGAAATCAAAACAAAGCAAAATCGTAATCTTCACGGATTTTTCATCAGCTACCCGTCATATACCTTTTAGAACCTTCAAATATATGTATAATCTATAATTTTTCTCTGTTTGAAATCAATGATTTTTTCCCAGATAGACTGGTGTAAAAAGAGTACCTTCTTGAAAGCAAGACCGTGAGAAATCCATTATAAATTGAACAGTCGTACAGATCGTACTGATCACGCAAAGAATTCAGTAAACTCTGACAGTTCATTGTTCATCTTTACAGTTTCAAGTTTGTAAATTTGGGCCAAATATCTGCAAGTGAAAATGAATAATATTCATAACGATCCGCAACAGCAATAAACATCGTTAAATTTTAGTACAGTTCTAAAGTAACGACTTACTCCTGGTTTATTTCAAGTCACGGAATATCTAAAAAATTTCAACGTCTGTGGATAAATGGATGATCTCTGCGTGGGCACGTGTTAAGGCTGATAGGTTTCACTCTCGTTTATTTAAATTCAGTGAACAGAGCCGCTGCCATAAGGGGCTCGAATAATAGCAGGTGGTCTGGACGCATGCATGCATTTATACTTTAATTTTTAAGTTTTTGTCTTATGTCGTGGTCATCAACTACGAGGTTTGTTTATTATATTCTGAACATTTTCATTTTGTAGCAATAATTAATTCGAGTCTTATAATTGTTGATCACAAACCTTTTATTATTATTACTGTTCAACGTTCATAATAGACAGTTGGAAATATAATTGCCCAATACACAGACTCTAAAGTTGCCTTAAGGAATGACTTATATGCCCAATATTATAGTCGATGTCTGAAAGAGAAAGTCTTCGAAATAATGAAATGCAAAATTTAACGAATTCTGCATTGGGTTATAGTTTATTTTTATGAACGAGAGAGTAATTAGCATAATTTTAACTCTTACCTCCGACCACTCCATGGGCGTGCTCAAGATTAATTGAAAAATTACTTTGAATAATTGTAAAAAATAAATGAATTATTTCAGTGTTATAAAGTGTTATGTGTATGTAAACAAAAGTGACCTCTTTTATCACACACTATATTAGAACTGACTGGCCTACATTAAAAAGGGTTTTAAAAAATTCACATTTTTTTTAATTTTTAAAAATTACAAAAGAGAAAAAGAGTTTTTAAAACCGTCTAAGGTATGTTAGATAGATGAATAAAAATATTAATATAAAACTTACAGCTACTTGTTACAAATCCAAATCAGATTCAGAAGATGAACTTTCAGAACCAAGATTTATAATAACTGGCTCGATCATTTTATCAGTAATATTGTCCAGCTTCCACATTTTTTCCTCTTCTTTAATAGTGTGATTTACTGCCTTTTCCCAGTTTTCAGGTTTTACATTATTTACGGCCTCCAAAAACAACTGTTTAACATCATGAATTTTAAAAGTGGTATTTTTTCTTGAAACTTCACTCTTTATCTGTGCCCATACCAGTTCAATCGGGTTTAATTCACAATGATATGGTGGGGATCTAAGCACTGTCATTCCACGATTTTTGGCAATTTCATCAATTTCGTATTTTTAAAATTTTTCTTTATGAAGGGCACACAACAAATAAAGTTCCTTTCTTATAGATCCGGGATGGTACGTAATATTTTTTGAACTCAGCCAATTCTGCAAGTCTTTTTTTAACCACTTGGTTGTGGGCAGTCCTTCTATAAGTCTGGAGTGATAACTTGCATTATCCATTACTATTACACAGTTCTTAGGAAGAATATCTATCATTTGTTTGAACCATTCTTGAAAGACATCAGCGTTCATGTCTTCATGGTAGTCACCGGTACGAGTTGATTCAAAAGTTAATAAACCACCTTCAACAAAACAGTCTGAACTGCCAATGTGTACTATTATCAGCCTGCGTCCCTTTCCTGATGGTGGGTTTAAACCAGTAGATAAGTTATTTACAAAAGCGTGCCTTTGACTTGTAACAGTTTCATCCTGCCAAAATTTATTTGGTGTATGACCCTCGTTGATCCATGTTTCATCAAGATAAAATATTTTTCTTTTTTGGTTTCTCATTTCCTTTATGGTTCTTAGAAAATGTCTTCTCCATATGACAATATCGCTTCTTTCTAATAAAATAGACTTTCTGGGATTCTTTTTCCAGCGGAAGCCTATTTCTTTTAAAAGTTTCCATAACGTACTTCGACTCATTTCTGGGTAATCCTTATCATCTCGAACTGAGACAAGAACTTTATCCAATGTTGGAAATTCTTGTCTAAAGAAGAATTCATGCATTTTCCGTCGAAGTCCTTCTTTAAAATGATATTCTATTTGAAATTTTGGTTTCCCTGGAGCATTACGTGGCATTTGAAAACTACCACATTTCTCTTCTTTAATAACTCTGTAAATCGTAGATTTCCCAACACCAAGTGTACTGCTAACTAACTCAACGGTCTCACCAACACTTTCACATAAACGTTTGTCTGTAAATGATTTAAAACAATTAAATATTAATATTTTTTCATTAACTGTTAAAGGACCAATTTTTCGGCGTTTACACGGCACTTCCAAAGTTTCCATAACACTAGTATACACAATAAACTGCACCTTGCAACTAAAGTACCTTCTTTTAGTGAACTGTTAAGAATTTTGAATACGCCACTTGGACCTTCCTACAAAATGGAAAAACCCACTATCGCATTTTCTGAGGAATTACTGTCGTAGATTCCTGGAATTAAAGAATTAAATGTTGTAAGATTGTTGAAACCCTTACTTCGTGCAATGCACTCATTTCAGATTAAATAAAACGTTTTATTTTATCTAAAGAATTAAACTTTATTTTGCAAATAGGTATGTACTTATTAAACTTTTATTGATTATATATAACCAATAAAATAAACATCTTACATTTCTTGCAAATTCATTAGTACCTGTTAACCTCCATCACTCCGACACTGGCAACCTTATTTAGGGATTAGTAACCCTCACAACTATTGTATTCTATTCTGCTCCAACCTTTATACCTGGTGGTCATACTCAATTTAAAATTGTTTTCCTATATACTTCTGTAAACTTGTTGACAAATATGTTTTTCATTGAGTCACCCGTATCAACAGTTTAGGGATTTGCATACATAATTTATTGTTTTATTACTCTCTCATACATAAAAATACACTATAGCATGCGGACGAATCTTCTTTATCGACACGCACAGAGTACCTGTCCAAAGACTTAAGGGGAGGAGATTACGACTGGTAACGATAGAATCTGTGCACTTGTAAAGGAGAAATCATATTACGATTACGAAATACTTACCATACCACTTTCCTGATGATTTCTTCGTGATGTAGGTATAATAATAAGGATGTTAAATTATTTAATTATGTTTAAACATCAAAATGCAAGAACCAATTACTTGATCTCCAACTTTTCTGCCATATCATATTTTCGCCGTGTTAGAGAAATACTGATTTTTAGAAGCATCACAATAACGAAATATATATGTCAGTTTATAACACCATTATTATCAAATATGGACTCCTCAGTGAACGTTACGTATTCAAAAAAGTGATCTTCATCTCCTTGTTCCGGAGCCCTTAAACAAAATCATCAGACTATGCTTGTACATTGATGCTAATACAATTTTTGATAATACGGACGTCTTGGTCATCAATTCCCACCTGTTTCAAGACACCTATCAGTTTCTGGTGGGTGACCCGCTCAACGGCCTTTATGTATGCCAAGGGACAAATAATAACAGGTCTTCTTCTTGATTTGATGTGCTTATTCGTTACGAAGCTGCACAGATGTTGTATTGAACCAGATTCTGAGGTTCTTTAACCAAGATGTTCTTCTGCTTCCTGGATCTCGCTTTAAAAATGTTTTTCATTCAGGTTGGCTTGAAGGAGAGCATATCTGGATTCATTTCGCATAATATGTCCGAAGAATTGTAACTTTAAAGATTTAGTGGTGGTCAGTACCTCTCAGTTCTTATTCATTCTTCTAAGGACCTCCTCATTTGTGACTCGGTCAGTCCACGGGATTTTAAGTATTCTCCGATATAGCCACATCTTAAATGCTTCCAGTTTTTTTAACATATCTTCGTTTAAGGTCCACGATTTAACACCATAAAAAAGGACAGAGAAGACGTAGCATCGCAGCATTCTTACTTTTGTATCAAGAGAGTTGTGACTCTTGAAGTAGGCCCCCATCCGATTGAAGGTGGATCTAGCTTTTGCGATGCGTGCTCTAATCTCCTGGTTGTTGGTCCATTCTTAATTTATTATGGTGCCGAGGTAGTTGTAGTTCGTCACTCTTTCTACAGGAGATTGGTTGACGTAGAGTGGACCTTCTGTTATCCTTTTCTTGCTAATTATCATAAGCTTTGTCTTCTTAACGTTTATATTGAGTCCATATTGTTGACTGTAATACGTGATTTTGTTCATAAGAACTTGTAGGTCTTCTAATAACAGGTAATTTCCATAAAATATTTGGGAGCATTTGGGAGCATATTTGTTACAAATTGTGGAATCATTCTATGAGACATTATATAGCAACCAATCGACTCTAGATATAGTTGAATATCAACAAAGGAAGGTTCAAAATCGGGGTTCCGAAGATATCCCAAAAATCTCCTTGGACGAAATTTACAAGGCTCTAAAAAAGATGAAGAATAACAAAGTTCCGAGGGAGGACGGTGTCGTCACGGAAGCGATAAAGATAGAAGGCTCAGTACTGATAGCCAAAATTCAAAGGTCTTTATTCTATGCCTATGGAATTGCTGGAAATGGAATATGGAAAGCTGGATTTTTACCAACCTCGGGAACAAGCTGGTTTTCGCCCTAATTACGGCACAAACGATCATCTGCAATGCCTAAAAACCCCGATAGAAAAAAACTAACGAATATAACCGTCCCTTGGCATTGATATTTGTAGACTTTAAAAAGGCGTTTGATACAGTGGAACTACCTTCCATCTTAAGAGCACTACAAGATTGCAGGGTCGACCACAGATATTGTAATATAGTCAAAAATATATATGAAAATGCCACAACAACCATAAGTCTACATTCTGCAACTAATAAAATAAAGATAATAAGGGGAGTCAGACAAGGTGATACTATGTCACCAAAGCTGTTCATTACCTTTCTTGAGTATGCATTTAAAAAACTAACATGGCAAGAAAAAGGAATATCCATCGATGGAGAAAGATTAAACCATCTACGTTTTGCGGACGATATCGTGCTTCTGTCAGATAATTTGGGAGAGATCAAAGACATGCTCCAAGAACTGAATGACATACTACAAGAAACTGGGCTGGAGATAAATTTCGAGAAAACCAAAATGATGACCAATATGGTTCCCAGCGAAGAGATACAGATTAATAACAACAAGGTCGAATTAATCGATAAATACACATACTTGAGTAATGAAATTAGAATAACCAGAGACAACCAAACCTGCGAGCTAAATAAACGAATCACGTTGGGATGGCCGGCATATGGAAGGATGAGAGACATTTTTAAAACAAATATCCCAATTCACCTGAAAAGAAAGGGATTTAACCAATGCATCTTAACAGTCATGGCCTATGGAGCAGAGAGCCTAACTTTAACGAAAGCTACTGCCAAAAAACTGAGGGTAACACAAAGGCGAATGGAGACATCAATGCTGGGCCTGACCTTGAAAGATCGCGTGAGAAATGAGGAGATACGCCGACGAACTGGCGTAGACGATATTATACTGCGAATCAATAAACAAAAGTGGAGGTGGGCTGGACATGTTGCTAGAATGGAAGACAGAAGATGGACGAAGAGATTATTGGAGTAGAGACCAAGAGCCGACAAGCGAAGTCGAGGCAGACCACCCACCCGATGGACCGACGACCTAAGGAGAATAGAAACAAACTGGATTGCAGCAGCTAAAGATAGAGAGAACTGGATACGTTTGGAGGAGGCATATATCCAACAATGGATGTGGAAATGGGGCTGGATGATAATGATGATTTGGGAGCAAATATCAACAGCCGGTGTAACCCAAAAAAAGAAATCCTATCAGGAATCGAACAAGCAAGGAAAACACTCATTAACATATTTCTTCTTCTTGTAGTGCCTATCCGTTTCGGATATTGGCGACCATCATGGCTCCTGTTATTTGCAAACTACGGCTCTGAAAATATTTGTGGTTGTTGTGTTGAACCACATACGTAGATTTTTCAGCCAGAAAAGTCATCACCTTCCTGGTTCTCGTTTTTCTTTTACTTTTCCTTGAAAATATAAAAACATTTTTTAAAAGAGCAGACCATAGTCTAGAGCTCAGAATTCGAATGATCAGATATTACGTTTTCTCTGTTTTGCTGTATGGCTGTGAAACTTGGACCATCGACTCTGAAACAGAAAAAAAATAGATGCCTTTGAAATGTATACAGACAGACGAATGCTGATAATTCCATGGATACAAAAAGTTACCAATGGTGAAGTACTTTGGTGCATGAGTAAACAAAAAGAATTACTCAGCATAATCAAAGAGAGAAAATTACAAAACTTAGGTCATGTGGTGAGAGGTGAAAAATGTGAATTACTCCAAATCATATTGGAAGGTAAAGTGCAGGGCAAAAGATTAGTTGGAAGACGCCATAACTTGTAGAACTGAGGAGATGGTTTGATTGCTCATCGACAGAAATCTTTCGTCCAGCAGTTTCCAAAGCTACAATTGCTATTTGGATCGCCAACCTTCGAAAGGAGACGGCGCAATAAGAAGAAGAACTTCTAAAATACGAGGGCAGAATTCGAAGATGCAATTGTACAAAACACTAATCAGACCAATTGTGACCTACGGTTGTGACACATGGACGCTGCTGGTTAAAGACGAAGATGCCTGAAAGCGTTTGAAATGAAAGTGCTTAGGAAGATTTTTGGCCCTGTGGGTTACAGAACCTGCATGAACTTTGAGCTCGATAGTTAATTAAATACGCTGATATAGTAAAGTTTGTTAAATATCATAGAATTTGTTGAATCAGCCACTTGCTCCGAATAAGCAATGAAAGAAATACAAAAAAATAGCACGAATGGAGACCACTCTAGAGATCGTTAGTTAGAGAGTGTCGAAAATGATCTAAGTATTATGGGAGTTCAGAATTGCACAAGAGAAGAAGAGAATGGAATGCAATTGTTGAACAGGCCAAAACCCAAAGTGGGTTTTGTGAGGTATTTCATATTTGAATTTTGAACAGCAGATTCTAACCCTAAAATGTTTTCATTAAATGCTATCATGATCAGAATATTAATTTGCAGCCGTGTATCTTAGAAACCAGTTTCTTTACGTTTGCCTATTATTAAAATACTATCGATATTATCTTCACGTGAAACTGTCGTGTCCTATGTACACAAACTTCTGTTCTTGAATGGTATCTAAAGATTAAAGGGTAATTTTGTAGTAATGAGTAAAAAGAAAAGATAACACCAGTTTTTTTAACTAAACATTTCTGAAACTCATTTATGATAACTAATGACTATGTAGAAGAAAATTAGTTTAAACCCCAATTATAATGGAATTTGAAATAGATTTAAAATGATAAAGTAGCACAACTATAAATGAGTTGCTAGATAAAGTACATCAATTGTAAGAGATAAAGTACATCTGGCAGCCTTAAGCAAACTTGAAGTAGTAGCCATATTTAGTATGTAATTGACGGAAATCGTGTAGCCGGGAGGAAAATTAAGATTGTAGAGTAAAAAATTATATTCAATTTATTAAAGTTTTACTTAGCGATAAAATTGCTTTAATTGTAGCATTATACTACTAGTATTTAGTTGGTCTTTTAATAGCTTCAAAAATAAAAATTGAAATATTACACAATTATGAGACATGTATCATGTGCAGACATTATCGACAACTGTCAACAGGTGCCACATGTAAAATTGGTACATATTTAGCAGTTATTCTTTAAACCATTTCTCCATACCTCCGTATTCATGTTATCGCAATAATCAGCTGATTTTGATTTTGACGAAAACACAAGATGAAAAATAACATAACAAAATCTCTATCTATCTAATTAGCCTTCTTCGGTCCATCTTTGGACATAGGCCTCCCCAATCCTTTTCCATTCTTCTCTGTCTGTCGCTACAGTCATCCATCTGCCCATCTCATTTGGGGCCTTCCTCTGCTTCGTTTATATTCCCACGGTCTCCAACTTATAAGAATTTTGTTCCATCGGTCTTCTTTTTGTCTTATATTGTGCCCGGCAAATCTCCATTTCAATTTTGCAACTTCTTGTCTAACATCCCTCACTTTTGTTTTCACTCTTATCCACTCGTTTCTCTTCTTATCCATTAGTCTTATGTGCAACATTTGTCTTTCCATTGCTCTTTGGGTTTTTATGATTTTGTCCATGTTTGCTTTTGTAGATGTCCACGTTTGGGAACCATAAGTAAGAACAGGGAGTACGCATTGATTATCTACTTTGGTCTTAAGATGCTGTGGATATCTTTTGTTTTTAAGAATGTAGCTTATTTTGCGAAATGCCGCCCATGCCAGTCTAACTCGTCTCTTGATCTCTGCTATTTGGTTCTCTTTGTTAAGTTTTATAGTTTGACCAAGATATATATAATCCTTCACTTGTTCTATTTCATCTTGTCCGATTCTCATTGTGATGTCTTCATCTGTATTTGTTATGGTTTTGGTCTTGCTGTAATTTATATTAAGGCCTATTTTTCCAGCTTCTACGTCCAGTTCTTTCATCATTTCAAATAATTCTTCTTTTTTATCGGTTATCAATACGATGTCATCAGCGTACCTTAGATGGTTCAAGCGTTGTCCACAAATTTTTATACCTTTTTTTTCCATTCTAATCTTTTCAAAGTATCTTCAAGAGCCTGATTGAAAAGTTTCGGTGATATTGTATCACCCTGTCTCACGCCTCTACTTATTTGTAATGATTTTGTTCCTTCATATACTTTAATTGTTGTTTTGGCTTCCTTATATATATTGGTTATTAGTTCCGTATATCTGTGGTCAATTCGGCTGTTAATCAAAGAACTTTTCACTGCCCAATGTTCGACACTGTCGAAAGCCTTTTCGAAATCTATGAACGCCATATATAGAGGAATGTGGTATTTATTTGCTCGTTTTCATACTTAGTAAATGATCACTTGTGCTGAATCCCTTTCTAAAACCAGCTTGTTCTTTCGACTGGTATCCATCGAATTTTGTCGTCAATCAGATTTTGTCAGATTGACGACAAAATTGACGACATAACAAAATACAGACATTAAATGAGAAGTAAAAAATTAAAAGAATATTTGACAATAAAAGATACGATTTGTAACGATTGTCAAAATTTAAAAATCATAAATGTCATTCAACTTTAATAACAATATTGAATCGTCTGTTTAAATTTGTGACTTCTCGTTTTAAAATAATCTCATATAAATAAAATTATTATGTGTAAACATTATATAAACTATCAAATGATATTTATTAATATTTTATTATTAATTTAATATGTCGTCTGAATTTCCCAGGTCTATCAGAAGTAAACAACGTATGCTTTGTTAATATGTTAGCAGGTGGTGTTAGGAGCAAACATAATAATGTATTGAATTAGTTTAACATAATTAATATAATAATATAATATAAACTGCGAGGCTAAAGTTAGGGATATAGCTTAATATTAAATAAACAATAATATAAAAATCATACAACTGTATAAATCAATTCATCATTTGGTTCTACAACCCTGGGTGGGTCTTGGCCTGTTCAAGAATTAGTCTCCATTCCCCCCTATCTTTCGCCCTGGTTTTCCAATTTCTGACCTCTAGTTTCCTCAAGTCATCTTTGACTTGAGTTTTGAATCTAGATCTTGGCCTGCCTCTCTTCCTGGTTCCTACTGGCTCTTGATATAATATCTGTCTTTGGGGTCCAAAAGACGGAGACAGATTCTGTCTCCGGCTTCTATATAACATGTAGCTTCTCCATTTTATAAAAATTTTAAAGTGTTTGTTTGTCTTTGTGTATTGTATTGTTATGTCCAAATTTACATGTATGACATTCTGCTCATGTCGGATAGGCCCACAACTGACGAAATGCCCCTGTAGGATGATCTATTGATCGAAAGTACTTGGGCAAGATTTAATTAATTACTGTGTTCGATATTTGCCTTGTATACCATCAAAGTTCAATTATTCGAACATTCAACCTTATATTGACTTCTTCTTTTGTGGTATATTATTTTTCTCCCTCTCAATCGTCTACGGCTCCCTTCTGGTTATTTGTGTCAGTCACTTGTCGGTTGCCTATATTTAATTTCTCAGCAAAATTCCTCCGCCCATCTCTTCACTATTTGATCCGGCTCATTGATAATTTGGCTTCCTTACTTTTTATTATGGTTATTCTAGGTTTAAATTTTTACAAAAAGCGTTTTAAAAGTGTGAGACTTCCTTTATATGTAAAAACAATTGCAACTATCTTAGGGCCTTATTTAGGGCCTAACTATGAATTTGAAAATTTGCGATTTTTTCCAGTAGGCTGGATTGCAAAATTATTATGCAAAACCTACCAACCGATCTTAACAAAATTTAGCACACGTTTTAAACATATTAAAAAGTTTTTCTAGGCGGAATATGGAACTTGTAAGTCAAGTTTAGAAAGTCGAAAGCATTTAAAGGATTAACTTCATTTTTTTGTACTTTTTTTTCCAATTATTGCTTTTTTTTCAACAATAACCATTAAATTTTCCATTTCTAGCTAACAAAATATTGTGCAAAATTTAATAACGAAACTTTTAACTACCTATAATTTTTCTCTAGGATCAATATTTTCCGGAATTATAAATGAAAATAGGTGCAAAAAAATGAGAAATTTTCAATTGTTTTCAGATTTTGTTAAATAAAAAATTTAGCACAGGGTTTGTGACTGGCGCATATCGTGATTATCGATAATGGGCACATCCTGAAGGGATTGCAGCAAAAAAATAGCTTCCCTTCGAAAATTTCCAATCCAAAACAGATCCCGCTAGACTAGTAGGTAATATACATAGTATAAATCAGTAGAAATCAATTACATCACTTATATACATCAACAAATATCACTAGTTTTTTTGTTTTTTTTATTCAAAGAAATAAATAATTAAATTAAATTAAATTTATAAGTGGTTTCTAGTTTATAACCCATAAAACGAAGCCGAAAAAACATTTAAAAATCTAAAAATTACTGGGCGCTGTTTTTTAACTGGTATATCTGGATAAGTCAATAGAAAAGGCGTATTATCTCGTGATTATCGAAACTTTTACTGCGTCATGACATTTAAGCAAAAAAGCGACTTTTTTCATTTATTTCAATATTGTTACCTAAACTACGCATTCTAAATAAAAAACGTTCAACTTTCAAAAGACGACTTTCTTAAAAATATTTGCTCTTTAAAATCAGATTTTCTAAATAAAAAATGTTTGATGGATTCGACCGTTACTTGATGGAAATTCATTTTATGTAACAATAAAACACTGAAAACTTTGTTTTCAAACTTCCACAAAATTTATTTTAACTATTATCACTACAGCTGTTTCGGCTGATAGCCTTTCTCAAGTGATCTATTTTTGGCATGCGTTTACAATTTATAGTCTCTAATGAAATAGGTTGAGGAGGGGAGAACTGTTTGTCTCAAGTTGGTCATTCAGAATTATATCTGTGTTTTTTAATTTATTGATTTCCATAGATTCTAACAAAGATAGCTTAAGGCCTTTATTTTGAACGTGAAGAATTTTAAATTTGTCATTAAAAGAATGATTATGATCTAGAAGGTGAAGTGCGTATGTCGAATCTGTTTTTCTATTCTTGAAAGCCCTTTTATGTTCTGCTATTCGTTTCTCAAAGTTTCTACCAGTTTGACCGATGTAAGTTTTTGGGCAGTCGCCACATTGAATTTTATACACACCACTATTTAAGTGTTTTTTATTTTGGCTCTTGTTATTTTTAATATATTTACCTAGGTTGTTATTTGTTCGGAAAGCTGGTGTTATTCCTTTCTTTTTTATATGTTTGGCAATTTTTGTTGTTATTTTGCCTGTATATGTAATCGAGCAGAAGGTACTGGGTTTTTTCTCTGGTGGTGGAAATACTATTTTCAGGGCTTTCTTGTGTAGTTTTTGATTTAACATTTTATTAATTGTTTGTTCGTTGTATCCGTTGTTTACTGCTATTTGCTTAATTATATTTAATTCTGTCTCAAAGTTGTCTTTTGACATCGGAATTTCTGTTAATCTATGTAACATACTATGATAAGCTGCCAGTTTATGTTGTGTTGGATGAGATGATGAATTGTGTATAGTCGTGTCAGTATGGGTAGGTTTGTGAAATATAGAGAAGTCATGTTTGTTTTGAAGTCTGCTAATTTTTAAATCTAAAAAATTTATGCATTGATTTTGTTCTGTTTCTATTGTAAATTCAATATGACTATGAAGTGAATTAATATACGATGTTTCACAGGAACTAACAGGCAACTCGACCAATTTTCATCGTATATTAATTCACTTCATAGTCATATTGAATTTACAATAGAAACAGAACAAAATCAATGCATAAATTTTTTAGATTTAAAAATTAGCAGACTTCAAAACAAACATGACTTCTCTATATTTCACAAACCTACCCATACTGACACGACTATACACAATTCATCATCTCATCCAACACAACATAAACTGGCAGCTTATCATAGTATGTTACATAGATTAACAGAAATTCCGATGTCAAAAGACAACTTTGAGACAGAATTAAATATAATTAAGCAAATAGCAGTAAACAACGGATACAACGAACAAACAATTAATAAAATGTTAAATCAAAAACTACACAAGAAAGCCCTGAAAATAGTATTTCCACCACCAGAGAAAAAACCCAGTACCTTCTGCTCGATTACATATACAGGCAAAATAACAACAAAAATTGCCAAACATATAAAAAAGAAAGGAATAACACCAGCTTTCCGAACAAATAACAACCTAGGTAAATATATTAAAAATAACAAGAGCCAAAATAAAAAACACTTAAATAGTGGTGTGTATAAAATTCAATGTGGCGACTGCCCAAAAACTTACATCGGTCAAACTGGTAGAAACTTTGAGAAACGAATAGCAGAACATAAAAGGGCTTTCAAGAATAGAAAAACAGATTCGACATACGCACTTCACCTTCTAGATCATAATCATTCTTTTAATGACAAATTTAAAATTCTTCACGTTCAAAATAAAGGCCTTAAGCTATCTTTGTTAGAATCTATGGAAATCAATAAATTAAAAAACACAGATATAATTCTGAATGACCAACTTGAGACAAACAGTTCTCCCCTCCTCAACCTATTTCATTAGAGACTATAAATTGTAAACGCATGCCAAAATAGATCACTTGAGAAAGGCTATCAGCCGAAACAGCTGTAGTGATAATAGTTAAAATAAATTTTGTGGAAGTTTGAAAACAAAGTTTTCAGTGTTTTATTGTTACATAAAAAATGTTTATAAATAAATAAGTTATTGCAAATTAAAACCCGAAAGTAAGCATGTTTTCCAATTATTTGTAATTATTAAAATAAACAATAAAAATATTTAAAGCACATTTCATAATGTCAGTTTTTATGTAGTTGTTATTTTTAAACAATTATATTTGTTTATCCCATTTGAGAGAACAAAGGTCATTTTCAAATGGCTGTATAGGTGCTTCGTTAATACTTAGAATGTTTTTTTGGTTTGATTCTCTTTATAGGGTCTCAAACTTTCATGTTTTTTAAAAACTGTAATATTTTTTAAATTGTTTACTTATAAATAATTGATGCAGAATGAAGTACCATTACCATTATATTGGCAATATCCCTAACTTATGGCGCGAAGTATAGTTTTTCTTGGATATAGACACCGCAGCTGATTTTGAAGATAATATTGGACCTTTGCCATACCATGAAGAGGAAATCCGTGAACCTAATAATGAAGGGGGAGAAGGGTACTGAAGAACTACGTGACGCAAGCCAGTAACAGAAAACTTTTAGAAAACCAAAAGTGAATGTGATGTATTGAATTTGCTAATAATCTAACACTATTCACGTTAAATTATCTACATCAGTTGGCGCTACAGCCTTTCGTGAGCCCTGGTCTGCCTCAAAATATTCTTCCATTCTTACAAGAAGCTTCTTCGGTTATGGTTTAGTTTATTACTTCCTTTAAATATGTACTCTTCTGAGTCTATTTCTGTGCATATATGTCTTCCATGTAGATATAGCTAAATTTATTAAGTGCAAGGAAAGAGTTGTAAGGTAAATAAATAAGATAATTTGAGTTATTCATAGGAATAGTAATAGGAAATAGTTGGTAATATTCATATATTTCCGATTCAACTCGAATGAATCTCTAATACAAATGTAATTATAGAATTTACTGAATAGCTCCTAATATTTATTACTTTTCGTACTGAATTATTTTTCCTAGTGTAGTATCAAAAGGCATTAGTTTTGACTTTGTCTGAGAGTTTTGCTTTCTTTATTTCATTTAAAAGTTCAATTGGATTTACTATAGAAAATTGTGCAAGGTATTTCTTTTGGCAAATGAGAGTGCAGTTTCTACTTTTTCAAAAATATAAATTGTTTGATAAACTACAGTAATTTGATTTATTACTATAAATGACTGAATATGTGTCTATATACTTTTTTCAGATAAAGCTAATTAATTCTCTATAGCTTCAATTTTTGACTTTAAAATCAATTGATTATGTGAAATGTTATTTATAGCATTATTAAAAGTATTTATAGAATCTTGCAATAAAGATATTTGTCTTAGGGAATTGACTTTTAGGTTATTTTGGTTATCTTTTAATTGTTTTATTTCGTTTTCTATTCTTTGTGCGTCTTCTTTGTCCATATTTCCTGTGGTACATTTTATTATTGTTCCTAGAGGATTTAGAACTACTCTTTTTATTCGCTTTTCTTCCTTATACAGAGGTGGATTAAGTTGATATATCTGTTCTTCTATTTTATTCTGTAACGTAATTATAGGGATGAATGATTTTGCTAATTCTGGATAATAACTTGTTAGATTTCTGAAACTTGTGTGTAGTCTTTGACCTTCATTTTTCAATAAATAAAATTCTTATTTGACAGAAGTTTAATTGTAAATTTGTATGAATGTCCAGTGTGTAGAAATTATTTTGGAGGTACCTAATCTAAAAGGAGGATATATCCTTCATATCTAGGAGTCCTGGATATGAAGCTACATCTTTGAACTTGACTAAGTTGTCTCTTGCGTTGTTGTAGTTGACTGCTCCGAAGATTCCGATAATAAATATAAATATTTCTATTTTCTATAGACTTCAGACTATTTTTGTTTTTCCGTCTACGACAACAGGATTATGGATGATCCAACATTGTGGACAATGTTTGTTTCTATCTCTGGACCGTCAGAGTCTTAAAAAGAATTAAAATAAAGTCCATTCGCTCATCTCGGGCATCTTTTGACAGATTCATAGCTGGAAAGCTACAGCACAAAAGTTCCTAGCTGACAGTAACAGCGTAAATAAACTTTTATTACAGACTTCTTTCAATGAAAAAAGAAGAATTATTATAAATAGTGGAAGTGTATACTAAACCCATAAAATTTTGGGTAGTATATATTTTAAAAAATTATTTCAGTTATTAGAATTTAACATAACTATTTATTATATGGTGCAAATAAATAAATATTTGAAAAGACAATCCCGAAACAATTTCGGGATTTAAATAAATATTTATTGTCTGTAATTCGCAAAGTTCTATTTTGTTTACTATTTAGTTAGTTTACTATTAATATTGGCTATGAGTACGTGTACTTAGTTGTATAGTACTTTCCACCCACTTTTATAATATTATATATCTTTATAGTCTGTCAAAAAGTAACTAACTTTGCAAAAAATGTTTTATATACTAAAACGCTAAGCCCTTTTCTTGTCCACCACTTTACTCAAAAACCATATTAGATAATTAAAATATTTTTTCGGAATATTATTAGTATTACGTATGAGATTGTCAAGATATACTTTTGGTACAAAAATTCACTTCCGGTTTTGAGATGACCGGAAGTTAAAATTTACTTTAAGTTTTAGACCCCACAATGTATATATGGATCGAAAGGTCTCGTCGAGACGAATCTAAATATGTACTTCCGGTTGCGATCCGACACCGGAAGTGACCCGAAACGCGCATAAAACGTCAAGATAGAGCAAATCTGACACCGGATTCGTGATCAGCATGCAAAATTAACTGCTAAATGATATCCATGTCGACATTTGATGAACTAAAAATTGCATTCCGGTTTTGAGGTCGACTTCCGGTTTCGTTTTTATTAAAAAGTAAAAAGTAAAAGTTTACATAACTCCCGGTGCCAAGCAAAAGTTTTCAGAAAATGGAGACATTGTAACAAAAAACATTGTTTTCGACGAAATATTTCGTGATATTTAATACACTTTTTACTTGCATTATTATTGATGAATGTTATGTATATTCTTGCTTATATTGTTTGTATTGATCTCTTAATTTTTCTCGCAAAATAAAAATTTCATTTAAAAAACTCGATGTCGAGTTGGTCCGCTAGTAATTACTAAATTCACTAGACAGTTCGCACTGGGAATAGCGAACCGACTATAAGATTCGGCTATTATTAAATTTTCTTTATATCTTCTCAATAATAAAAGTCTTAAATTTGTAACATTTTTAGCGACAGACTCTATTAAAATAAATACCTTGACTGGTAACCTAGAAGTAGACAAAAAGAAGAATCTAGTGAGATTTTTAGTAACGTTTTTGGATGTATATGCAGCTTTTAAAACATCTTTGTTGTTTTTAAATAAGGCATAACTCTAACAAAAACTTTTAATCAATTTTTAACCAAATTTTGTGTCTTAGAAGTTTTCTTACGTAATATTTAACCATTTTTGCGGTCAACTATTAGTAGTATTACATATTCGTATGCAATTTCGAACATTTTTAACTATATCTTAACCGATAACTTATAATGCCAGACGTAGCAAAACCCAATAAAAAGAGTGCACTGGTTATAAACGGTGATTGAACTATTCTAATAATGCAATTAATTGTAAAGTAGGCTACATATCGGTCTGCTGTTTGTTATAATTAAAATAAATGCATAATTCACAAGAATGATATATTGAAAAACACCAGTTCACTCTTATTAGACCAGTTCAGAGAAAATTAGACCAAAAAAGTCACGTATTTTTAGAAAGATGTTTTTACTATAACAGTGAAGTATCAAATAAGGTAATATATAATTATTATTTTATTAAGATATAAGAAAACTAAGCTATTTCAAAGAATTTTAACATCCCACAGATCCTACAACCATTGTACCAAGACCCAAAATGATCTCAAACACTTGCATCTATAAATCAGAATCCCCGCCAGGGTCTAGAACAGGGATGCACAGACTTATTAGACTAGGTCCACTAGGGCAAATCATGAACTGGTGGCGGGCCGGCCGCCAGAAGTATAGGTAATTAAAGACAATAAAGAATTGATAATAATTTATTAAAATTGAAAAATAATTTATTATATTTGAAGCATGGCACTAGCATAGTGCTTACAATCTTTTTTATATTTGGCTCAAATTTACTTGTAGCAACACGTAAAACTGCTTCCAAACTTTCATTTGCAAGGCGGTTTCGATTTTTGTTTTATTATTATCTAGTATTGAAAAAGTTTGTTCACATATATAGGTAGAACCAAAGAAGCTGGCACATTTCAGAGCGTTTATAACGCAAACTCTTCATACATATTTTTATCAATGCAGCGATAAAAGTTCAGCAAGTCTCCTTCGTTGAATTTGTTGCGTAAATCTTGGTCGTTTTGAATGTCGATAATTTCTAACTGCATTGACTCTGGCGCATTTTCAACTGAAATCGTGAAAGGATTGCTGAAATGTCCAACAGAGATTTCACTTTTTTAAACCCCGAAAATCTTTCTTGAAAAGATTGAATCAAAATATCTAGCTTTTCTATATAACTGAAATTAATGGCAGTTTTGTTAAATTTTTCAGCCATATTCTTATAATTCGGAAAATGATTTATAATGTCAACTAAAAAAGCCAAATCACACAACCAATCAGGATTTTTAAGTTCCAGGACATCCCTTTGCTTTTCCGCCAGAATATTCCAATTTCTTCTATTAAATTTAGAAATCGTTCCAGTGCCAATCCACGACTTAGCCACCTTATTTCTGTATAATACAGTAAATCTCCGTATTCGCTTTCGATGTCATCAAGGAATTGTTTGAATTGTCTGTGATTGAGTCCTCGTGATTTTATGAAATTTACAATCGAAACTACCACTTTCATGACATTTTGAAATTCAATTTTTTTAAGAACAATTTTTTCTTGGTGTATAATGAAGTGAAACTGCATAAGATCTTCAGCGTTTATGTTTTTTTCTTGTGGATGCTTTTTCAGCAAAGTAACTAGCCCGGAATTGACACCAATCATCGAAGGAGCACAGTCAGTCGCAACTCCCCATAATTTTGATAAGTCCAAATCAGTTTTTGAGCACTCATCCAAAAGAACATTGAGTATATCAACTCCTTTGGTTTGACCTTTCAATGAACACATTCCTAATAACTTTCTAAAACTTCAAATCTTGAGTAACACCTGGTATGAATATGAGAAGTTGATCTGTGGAACTAATATCAGTGGATTCGTCGAGTGCTAATGAAAAAAATTAATGATCTTAGTTTTTTCAATTAATTGTTCCGCAATATTACCTGACAAAGATATTATTCGTCTTTGGATAGTCATACGATTCAGTTGAATTTTCTCAAACTTTTTTGATGCTTCTGGACACATTTTCTTTAGCGGCAATTTCTATGCATTCTTTTACAAAATCGCCATCATTCAAGGGGCGACTTCGCTTTGCTATCATTCGAGAAATTTCATAACTAACTTCTGTAGCCGTTTCTGAATCTTGAATGGGTTTTGTAAACATAGCTTGCTGACCAATAAGCTCCCGTTTTAAAGACAACATTTTTTGCATTCTTAATTCTACTGTAAACTTGGTAAAAGAAGGATGCTGCGTTTCATAGTGCCTCTTTATATTATATTCCTTTGCAATCGCAACAGAATTCTTGCAAATTAAACAAACGACTCTGTTATGCAACCATACAAAAAAGTATTTCTCAGTCCAAATTTCTTGAAACTGCCGATTTTCATCTTTAACCTTACATTTTTTACTAGGTCCTGGCTTCTCCATGTTGCGTTTCTAATCCTGGCTAGGAATTAACACAGCACCTGAAAACAATTACAGGACCTACATTAATTGCCCATCCTTTTTTAAATTATCAAAAATATGACGGTCTGAAATCGAGGCTTTCTCCGTTAGGCATTATATGGTTTCTTTGCGCCTTTGGGATACCTGAACAGAATTAACTGAGTTTTTGCTAAATTGATATATAATATTTAAATTGAATCTTTAAAAGTAAAACTACAGTAAGTAACTAAAGTAAACTAACTTACATTATAACACAATAATATTCTACTACATTATGTTAAAACTTTGAAATGGCAATAATCCGTGTAAAGTTTATATTATTCAAAGTTTTGCTCATTGACAATTAGATCTGAGTCAACATTTCTAGCTCTTATGTTGGTGTTAGTCGCCATGAATGTGGTTTTATTTTGATTTATATGTAATCCCATTCGTTCTGCTGCTACTAGCTCGGTTGTAATTTCTGGAATGTTGACATTAGTGAAACCTAAAAAGTGAAAACCTATTATTCTACTATTTCTATTTAAGGTAAAAGTGGTACATCTCGACGAAGAACCTGATAATTAAAAAAATCTGTGGCCATGAACCGGAATTTCATCCTCGAACTTTATAGAACAACATTTTGATAAAACAACCCGCAATGTGATCGAAAACATCCAAACAGGTTACGCACTAGAAGAGGAATATTTAGGTAGTTCCGAATTCTCAACCTTAATGTTTACCTGTCCTGGTGCGATAATGTAGTGGAATCTAAATTAATCTTTTTCCTCAGGACTACTCTAACAATGATAGTTGAGCGATGATCGTTCCAAAATAATCGAAAGGCACTATGGAGTCATGTTTCTCAGATTCTACGTGTTCCCTACATCTAGAGTTATTAACGATGATCGTCCGGGTATAAATGATATAAGGTAAATTTAATCGTCAGTGTTCAACGATTATTCCAAGCAAAACATTTTGACATCCATGACTTAAAAGAATTGGTACCTGTGCTAGCTAGAGACGAACCCCCTCACAGCAATGCTCACCAGACGATCCACCACCCCATCCCTCCCACAAGTAAAATAAATAATCCGTGGTGGGTCTACTTCTCTGTGTTCTCTCTTCTTCTTTTTAGGTAGCGCAATGTGCTTTTCTCCTATTTTTTTGGTCTTCAAGATGTCACCTTTTGTGTGTTGGCACATTGAGTAATCTCTTTAGATAAAGTCCTATGCGATTGGACTCTTCCATAGCCCGGATTTTGGGGTTGTTTTGTGATATTTCGTAGGTATTGATACTAATATCTACTTAAATTACAAAGCATTACTTAATTATACAAAGCAGATGACACGTGGACGATTATAAAAATTCAAAATAGTAAGAGAAGTCTATCAATTGAGATGGATCGGTGGTTTTTACTTTTGTTTTAGACAATTTTAGTATCTTTAATTATATTATTTTAACATTAAGAGCCAGACAATTCTTAATACTCTCGTTTTTTATAAAGCTTTGTATTAAAGTAGAAAAATCACTTGGTATCTTAAGTACATGATTTTATATCCAATTGCCCAAATTAAAGAACCATTAAATAAAACGAACCAGTGGCTTTTTCTTGTACCATATTCGCCTCTTGTAATTTCATCTTACATAAAAAATACGCATGATTGATGTTATGGTGCATTGAACTTACGTTCATCTCTAAAATTTCAAATGGTAAGAGCCTAATGGGAATATACGGATGTGAGAGTTGAATACTTAGTGAAATGATGAATCAGTAATTATTTGAAATTTTATGCGGTAGGTCCGCTTCAAAAAATGATTTCAGGCTTTTGTTAACCTGTTTGCACTACGCTTCACTTGTCTTAAACACGTGTATTTTGTCGGGAAATAGTAACAATAATAATGTACAGAATGTCTCTTTGTAAATTTCTCTAAATTCTTGTCTATATTTATTACTGCACTAGTTGTATTACTCATTTTACACAAATTATATTTATTTTAAAGATTGCTGTTGTTCAAACTATTTTTATGAATTGTATGTGTATCAAGAGCTTTTTGACTCCTAATTGCTATTTACGTGTATATTTTATATTTTGGTATGTTTGACTTGCAAAAATGTGTGCCCATCTCTACACTTGATCTTGTGATTTATTTTTGGTGGAATATTCGGCTAGTAGGGGCAAGAACACGAGAAGATTGATACTCAAATAGTGTGTATCTACTTTCTGCATAAAATAAAACAAAACAATAATAAGAAAACTCAGTCATTCTTGAACAATAGATCTTGAAATTATTTCTGAAAGACGCTACAGCGTTTTATGTGACAATATTATTTATGGCTGAAACATAAACTATTATTAAATTTACGGTCAGCTAATTTAAGTCAAAGATCGTAGGTAAATGAAGGACTCAAGAGGAACACGCCTATCTACTAACCATAATACAATATGAAACGTATTGGTTTATACATTTTTCAAAAAGAGATGAATCTAGGTTTATGAGTTATGTGGTGTACTCCAGATTGAACTCTTTTATGTAGTGTAAGAGATGGATGGGGTACTTCCAAGATGTTTTAACAACCTGAGTAAGTCATGCCATTAAATTGTAGTAGCTAATTGTGAAAATCTTTTCTCCTAATATTAAACAATTTTAAATAAAGACATAATATGATTATTATGTATAAAATAGAGTTGATTAAAGTTCTGGAAATGCCTAATTATCTCTTAAATAGATGGCCTGAATTATAGAAAAACAGGGGTACCCCTATTAAGCAATATGAAAATTTCATATTTGATGTTTGTAATGTTACCAGATTTACCATTTTTCTGGTGTCACTAATCACTTTGATTTTTTAAATACGACACAAGATTGTACCTTTACTGAAATTTCCACTTCAATATCAGTTAAACCGTATACGAACGTCTACATAATCAAGTACTCAAAATGTCTTCCGTTGTTAATTTGACAGTATCCTAAGCGATGGTAGAATGCGTCAATTGCATTTCTTCATGTTTGTCTAGAAATTATTATGGATTCATCGATAATTCTTTGCCATCAGCTCTGTAACACTTGCTGGTTTATTTTTATAAGTATTCCCAATAAAAATAATCTTTGGGATTCAAATCGGGTGAACGAGGAAGCCATCCAATACTACCTAATCTACCAATCTATCTTCCGGGAATAGTCTGATCTAAATACCCCCGAACATTTACATCAAAACGAGATGCAGCATTGTTTTGTTGAAACCACATCTCATTTAAATGGCTCCAAACTTGTTTTTCAGAGCAGGCACAATTTCATTTCTAAGTAGCATTTCATAATTATCGATTTTTAAATTTCCTTCTAAAAAAAACGGCCCAATTTGCTACACCCTATATATACCACTATATTTTATGACAATTGTGAAATTTTTTTAGTTTATGCTGAACTTCTCTATAGATTTTTATAATTTAATTCGTTTAACACTTGTCTGACTAAGCAGGGTACCTCAGGAACCCCAGTAATAAATTTTCTTTAATATATATTTTAACTGCACAAGTTGGGCAACAGTGAGTATAGACATGCATTGGAACAAGCCTCTTTACTTTACTTATTGTTACTTTAGGCTTTAGGCTCTTAACTATGTTATCTGCGAATCTCAAGTGATTTAAGTATGATCCGTTGACGTTGATACCCTTGTTGTTCCATTCTAGTTTCTTAAAAATGTCTTCTAAAGCAAGGGTAAATAGTTTGGGAGAGATGGTGTCTCTTTGTCTTACTCACCGTTGTAGTCTTGTGTGGGATTAGTTTTTGTGCTTTCGTCCAGCTTTATCTGCATGGTGGCATTTTCATATGTTTTTAATTATGTTAGTGTATCTTGAATCTATACGTGCATTTTCTAGAGATCCAAGCACTGCTCATAATTCGACGGAATCGAATGCTTTATGGAAATCGACGAACGCCATATGAATTGGAACATTATACTCGGTGCATTTTTCTATTAGTATTCTTACGGTGCGCAAGTGGTCTATGGTACTAAAATGTTTTCTGAATCCAGCCTGCTCGATAGGGGAACACGTTCGGGAGGTGGTCCGAAAGGCTGCGAATAGTGCGGCTGCGTTGGGGAGAGTGATGCCGAACATTGGAGGACCCAAATCCGAAAGGAGGAGGGCCTTACACGGTGTTGTACAGTCTATCGTTCTCTACGCAGCACCAGTCTGGAGCGAGGCGGTAGAGATAACGGCCTATAGGAGTCTTATGAAACGAGTAGACCGAACAAGTCTGTTGCGAGTGGCATGCGCCTACAGGACTGTGTCTGCGGCAGCCTTATGGACCATCACTGGATGTGTTCCGTTGAATGTTTTGGCGGTGGAAAGAAAAGAGCTTTATGAGAGAAGAGGCCCAAACCTTACTGTGGCTGAGAGAAGACAAGTAAGGGAAAGGTCAGTTGAAAGATGGCAAGAAGAATGGAACAATACGGAGGATGTGGCACAGTGGACGAAAATGCTGATCCCTAACATAAGAGTTTGGGTGGACTGTGACCACAGGCGATTGGATTATTTCCTGACGCAGGTGCTCACAGGACACGGGTGTTTTAGGGCCTACCTTTATAGGATCGGTAAGGCTGATACAGATGAATGCCTATATTGTGGATACTCGGACACTGTGACACATACGATGTTAGATTGCAGCGGATGGATAGTGGAAAGGAACAGAATGGAGAGAGAGATAGGTGTGAATTTTGTTACAGTGAGAGAAATGATTGAGTAAATGATTGAAAATAAATTACGTTGGATTAACATACACAGTTATATCCGTGCAGTGATCAAAAAAAAGGAAGAGGAAGAAAGACAGCTGGACCAACGGCAAAGGTAGAGTGAATGATGCTGAAAGGTGAAGTTAGAACAGTGGGTCACACTTTTTGAGTTAGAATGCGTGAGTTTGACTGTGGGGAAGGAGGAAATGCCCTTCTGAGAATGATGCCGAACTAGGAGTGTGGATGTGTATGAATGGAGAATGAATGAATAAAGGTAGTGCTTC
The DNA here is from genome assembly GCA_918026665.1 of Diabrotica balteata. Classification (NCBI taxonomy): domain Eukaryota; kingdom Metazoa; phylum Arthropoda; class Insecta; order Coleoptera; family Chrysomelidae; genus Diabrotica; species Diabrotica balteata. Next base: position 72,750,181 of record OU898285.1, read on the forward strand.
GGAAGTGATGCCGGCCTTACAGCGGCCATTCCGCTTCCGGATCGCTGGATGACAGAGGAGGGTCTGGTTTAGCAGGTAGGCGTTCGGCGTAGACTTGGCGACGAGAGGGCATTTTAAAGTACCTCGGGAACTATCGCCGGGAGTACGAAGAACGAATCCTGCACTAAGGTCAGTCAGGCGGCGTCCTGGACTGAGATGTCTTTTGAAGATTCCAGATCCCCCCTCTATAAAGACGAAAAAAAAAGCCTGCTCGATAGTTTGATAGAAATCGAGCTTATGTGTTAGGCGGTTGGTTATTTATTATTTTAGTTGGTAGTTTATACAGATGTGATAGCAAGGATATTCGTCGGTAATTCTCGATGTATGTTTGTCTCCTTTCTTGAATAGTAGAATGACTTCGGAGTTGTACCATTCTTGAGGAATTTTTCCTTCATCAATTACTTTATTAAATAAAATATTTAATACCTGTTCCATTTTTCTGCCACAATTTTCAACATTTGAATTGTAATTTTATTCTCTCCGGACATTTATTCGTTTTTAGTTGATTTAGGGCCACTCTTATTTCATAGTCGGTTATGTCCGGTATTTCTTTTGAGCCGTTGTTAATTATCGTTCGTTCAGTACGTCGTTGTTGTGGTTGTATATTTACCGAGTATAATTTAGTGTAGAATTTTTCAATGGCCTCGCTTATTTCCTTTCTGTCTCGGACGGTGACATTGTTCTCATTTTTTATTTCTATGATTTTTGTTATGCCGCTTGAGTTTTTTGCTTTCAGTACTTTCATATTGCAGTTATCTTGTATATTTTATTAGATTGTTTGTCTAGTTTCTATGATCGTTTCTAATTTCTTTCTTAACGTTTTTGTTTGAACTTTTGAAGCTGTCCAAAGTTGGATCTGTTCTGTTTCGTCTTTCTTCGAGTAGTTTAATTGTATTACATTGTACATTACATTGATATTGTTACAGTTACTTTTATTTTGTTGGCTAGTCCGTTTATATCCATTTGTTTCAGTGTCTCTATTGATTTTAGTCTTGTGCTTAGCTCTTTTTGGTATTCCGTATTCCGGAGGAACGCTTCACCGCCTATATGATGATTTTCTAGGTAGTTTTTCTGGTATAGCTGGTGACCAGATTTTAAGATGGTACATGCTTCTCCTGGTAAGCGAGTTTCGCACAATCCAATTATATCCCATTTGATATTTGAGAGCTCTTGTTCTAGTTCGTCAAGGTGTTCTTGGGTCCTTATAGTTCTTATATTGTAAGTGGCTATACGAAGCAATGATGGGTAGTTTTTCTTATTAGATTTAGTCGAATATTTGCCTCCCCCAGAATCCATGAGGCTGACTGATTGCTCAGTGTGAGATTTTGAGTGTATAACTCTACTCACCTGAGGCAATATCGTATTGATACTTGACATCTTCAACTTAGAGATTTTAGCATATTTAAAAAGCCACGCTTGTCGAGCGGGTTGGCGAGTGATTCTATACAATCCCTAAAATCAGGAAATCCACTTCCGCCATCCACGCCGTACCGAAGGTATTCTCTGCCGTGGCTGCCGGCACTCTTCCATTGTGGACTTGATCCGTGACCCTGGACTCAGGAAACCCCTGAAATCTGCGGAGGGCAGAAATTGATTAATTTTTCCTGATAGGACCATCCAGAGGAGTTCCTACCAGCTACTCGTAATATGTAGGTATCTCTGTGGTACACATCTAGGTATTTTTAGCGCATCTCTATAACCTGGTTTCTGGTACTTTGTGGAAAGGTTCCATGTTTCCCTGGCTTTGATATCATGATAACATGAGCTTCCTTCCATCTATCTGGAAAATATCTTAGTTTGAGCAAAAAGTAAAAATAATTTGTGTTCAGTGTAAAAGATTTGTGTGTAGTGAGCACAGAAAGCAACAAAAAATCATAATTTATGGAAACTGTTACAATAACCAATAACGTGTATTTAAAAATATATATTTCAACTTTGAGGGTATACAAGGCAACTATCGAACACGGTGATTAATTTAATCTTGCCCAAGTACTTTCGATCAATCGATCATCTTCAGGGGCATTTCGTCAGTTATTCATCTTCAATATATCATTCTGGTTAATATATATTTCTTCACTTTACTTTATTACTACAAGTTATATACCAAAAAAAAAATTGTATGTTAATTTTAACTTGTAATATGTATCACCGAATGATTGCCGGTATAAGCAATCCCCCACTTATGACCAACGGCTGCGGGCGGATGAGTTAATAAGTGGAAGGGCACTCTTTTGTCCAAGGGTTGGGAAACTGGTCCTAAAGGCGGATGAATCGAAAAATAGGTCAACGGCGTAAGGATGCAGAAGGCAACGGGGAACCACTGCATTAAAGACTCTTAGAGTACCCTAGTAAAGTCATGAATGGCAAATGACAAGTAGAGTAAACAAACTTACTGATTATGGAGCACGGAATCCAAGATCCGGCAGGGGAGGAATAACTGTAGATCACAGGGCCTCCCAGGTCGTAAACCAGAGAAATCCCTGTGGACTTAAGACATTGAAAATAGCAACCTGGAATGTCAGAAGTTTATATGCAAGTGGTAAACTAGCGAACGTACTGCTTGAAATGGAAAACCTCCAAATTGATGTTTTAGGTATAAGTGACGTACAGTGGCCAGGTTCAGGCAAACAAATTACAAATAATGGAACCATGTATTATTCAGGTAACAACGAGGTCAATCATCGTTACGGTGTTGCTATCTTAGTTGCAAAAAAGGTCAATTACTCTGTGATAAGTTTTACTCCTTATTCTGATAGGATCTTATCAATACAACTACAGTCTAAAAAAGGTATAGTAAATTTTATTCAAGTTTATGCTCCTACGGCAGATAAAGATGACGACGATATCGAACTGTTTTACCATGATTTGGAACAAGTCTTAAAATCAATGAAAAAACATCACACTACAATAGTAATGGGCGACTTCAATGCCAAAGTTGGCCAGGGAAGAGTGGATGGATATGTGGGGGAATATGGTCTAGGAAATAGAAATGAACGTGGTGACCGTTTGATACAATTTTGCCAGACGGAAGAATTTGTAATAGCTAATACACTTTTTAAGCTACCAAAAAGAAGGTTGTATACATGGAAATCTCCCGGTGATACAACGAATAGAATAATCCGAAATCAAATTGACTTTGTCCTTATTAGACAAAGATTTCGTAATTCTATACTGTCTGCCAAAACTTACCCTGGAGCAGACATCGGTTCAGACCATAACCCCATAGTAGTCACATTACGAACCAAATTAAAACTGGTTAAAAAACCCACACAAAGTAGAATTGATATTAAGAGATTAAGGGAACCACAAACAAAGGAACAAACTGTAAAAACTCTTACTGAAAATATACGTAATGCCAAGAACTGAATAAAAGTAGCTATAACATTGATCAGAAATGGGAAAATATAAAAGCAGCAATAATTAAAACAGCAAATGAAAACTTAAAACCAAAGAATAGAAAACATAAAGATTGGATGACTGAAGAAATACTACTATTAATGAATGAAAGAAAATCATTCAAAACAAAAAATCCAATTAAATATAATGAAACTGATCGATTAATAAAAAAGAGAATAAAAGAAGCTAAGGAGAGAATGTTACATGAGCAGTGCCAAGAACTAGAAGAAATTGAGAAAAAATATGACTTTTTTAACATGCATAAAAGAATTAGAGAATTAACAGGAATGAGAAAAACACTTCAAACTAGGCAACTAAGAGATGAAAGGGGTGCACTTATAACAGATATAAACCAAAAAATGCAGAGATGGACACAATATATAGCACAACTATTTGAAGACAAAGAAAGAACAGAAGCACCAAAAGAATTTAAGGATGATACTGGGCCTGACATTATACGAGAAGAAATTGAATATGCAATGAAACAAGCTAAAGATGGTAAATCTCCCGGGCCTGATGAAGTTCCTATCGAATTACTTAAAATTGTGAATACTGAATCTATTGATCTTCTTTTGGATCTATTCAATACCATATATAGAACAGGTATAATACCTAAAGAATGGCTCCAATCAACATTCATACTGCTTCCCAAAAAAGCCAATGCAAAGGAGTGCAATGAACATCGCACCATAGCCTTAATGAGTCATGTCTTGAAATTGTTTTTAAAAGTAATTCACAATAGAATACATAAGAAATTAGATGAAGGCATAAGTAATACACAAATGGGATTTAGGAAAGGTCTGGGAACACGAGATGCACTGTTTGCAGTAAGTGTTCTTTCGCAGAGATGCTTAGATATTAATCAGGAAGTATATGCCTGTTTCATTGATTTTGAGAAGGCATTTGACAGAGTGCAGCATAATCGACTTAAAGAAATTTTATTAAATAAAAACATAGACAGTAGAGACATTAGAATCATCTGTAACCTCTATTGGAATCAAACAGCAAAAGTGAAAGTTGAAAACGAACTGACCAAGGATATCCAGATTCGCCGTGGGGTCCGCCAAGGGTGTATTTTATCACCCTTGTTATTCAATTTATACAGTGAAGCCATCTCAGAATTAGCGCTTGCCGAGATCAGTGAGGGCCTTATAATAAACGGTGAGCCACTTAATAACATAAGATATGCTGACGACACCGTCCTTTTGGCAGGAACACTAGAAGAACTGCAACACCTTGCTGAACAACTAAATATATATTGCAACGATTATGGACTAAAAATCAATTTGAAGAAAACCAAGTTCATGGTATTTACAAAAGCACAAAACATCAAAGTTAAGCTAGTACTAGATAATACAGAAATTGAACAAATATCTTCGTACAAATACCTTGGAGCATGGATCACAGAAGATACTGATCAGACAAAAGAAATAAGATGCCGCATTGAAATTGCGCGGTCAACTTTTAATAGAATGAGAAAACTTTTTTGTAATCGCGATATCAATATATCGCTCCGGATAAGAATGCTTCGATGTTATATTTTCTCTACCCTTTTGTATGGAGTTGAAGCTTGGACACTTAAAAAATCCAACATTAAAAACCTAGAAGCATTCGAAATGTGGTGTTATCGACGCATTTTGAAAATATCATGGATGGATCGCAAAACAAACGAACAAGTTCTCGAACAACTAGGAAAACAATGCGAAGTTTTAAATTCCATAAAGATCAGGAAATTGGAATACTTGGGGCACATCATGAGAGGTGAAAAGTACGAACTACTAAGGAATATAATGCAGGGTAAAATCAAAGGTAGAAGAAGCGTAGGAAGACGTAAAATCTCGTGGCTACGCAATCTCCGTGAGTGGTTTGGATGCAGTTCAATTGAACTATTCAGGCGAGTAACCAATAAAATTATAATTGCCAGAATGATTTCCAATCTCCGATAGGAGTGGAACTTGAAGAAGAAGAAGAATATGTATATTTTTTTGTTTTTGACTATGTGTTGGGAGATTTAGTAATATCTAGATAAAGTAAATTTATGTGAAATAATAATAAAAAGTAAGTTTTGTTAACAATTTGCTAATAAGTTGATATTTTACATAAAAATTAGTTGAGGTTCCTAAGGTACCCCCTTTTCTCATTTTGGTTACTTTTAGTTGCTTGTGCTCTCAAGGGTTAATAAATTCGAGTTGTTATTATTTAACAATTTTATTTTCATTTCTATCCTTTCGGTTTTTATATTTCTTTCCGAATACAGATAGAAAGATATGTCAGTAGCACAAATAAAAAACCCGGTGAATTTACTTGTCTACAGGGAGTATCATATTTAAAGCTATTTTACACAAAAATGTAACATACAACATTAACGATGTATTACGAAAACTATGTTGATTGATGCTAAATGACCTGCTATTCTACAGTTGATATTCAATTTGTTGTTGTATGGGACAAACTGTACATTCGCACCAAATTTTGTCGATTGCCAAAACGTTATATAATCATCATATAACTTTCTCCGAGGTCAAGTGTACTACGTAAAAATCGCATTTTCGTAAACACCCGTTGGCAATTACAGGTTTTTAGTTATTAAACCCAAATTGGTTTTGTAGGGATGGACAGCAATCTCTCTGATTCAAGTTAACGTGTTATGTAACGGATATTGATGCCAATATAGTGAAAATGAAATTTTTATATCCAGTTATTCTGCATGTTAATCATTCATACGACTTAAATGTTATATTGTGCTACACTATATTTATTGAATTTTTAAGTATCGCTTGATTTAAATTTTACGTTCTTTGCAATAGGATATAAAACATATATTTATTACAAGCATGTGTATGCCATTTTAACTCCTGTAAATTCTATTATGTCAGCTGTAATGTTTTTGCATGCCTGATTGACTACAAGAAGGTTTTCGATAGAATCAGACATGAACAAATGATGGAAGTGCTGAAGAGGACAGGGATTAACAGAATTAATAACAGATTAACAGGATCTTAACATAAACGAGGAAAACTCGGCGAAGTTTTTTACATCATTACGGAGACATGAACAATCAAATTATTATAAAGGCCCTATTAATTTTTCAATACACATAGTCTGTGTATTTGCTTTTTTATGCCATATAAATATTGAAGTATTTTGTAATTTTTCAGCTCTTTAATCAATATTTGAGAAACCGATTTCATTCTTAGCGTATTCTACTGATTATGGTGCAAAATCCCTTAAAATAACCGTTCTTCATTTCTACCACATTGGCTAATTTGCTTTTCTGTTTCATGTTATACAGGCTTATGTCATAGTCCCTTCTTAAATTTGGACGTCTTCTTGGTCTGTTGGCGCCTCTTGGACACAACAGTGTAATTCTAGTGGACCATGTATTGTCAATTCATTTTGCTAAATGTCCTGACAACCGCCATTTTAAAGATTTAATTCTGTGGATTACATCAGTCACCTTGGTTTTGTGTCCGATCCATTTTATTCTTTTTCGATCTCTCTTTGTTATACCTAGCTTGCATCGCTCCATTGACCTTTGAGTGACTTTGAGTTTCTCTTTCTTTAGTGTCCAAGTTTCGCAGCCGTATGTCATGATTGGCTGTATATACTGATCGAATGCTTTTTTTCTTTAGATGAAGTGGCATCTTCGATTTGAATATATGCATTTCTACCAAAAGATTCCTAATCCAGTATCATTCTTTTGTTGATTTATGGGAGTAATTTGAGCTAGATTTATATATTAATTGTCCCAGGTATACATTCTCGTCTACTGTCTTAAGTGCAGTGTTGCTTATTATTGCATCTTGTCCATTAGCTCATTGTACATGGTTTTCGTTTTATGAACTTCATCTTTAGGCCAACTTCATGAGCTGCATTTAAGTCGCTTATAAGTTCTTGTAAAACGAAAATACAAAAATACAAATAAAGAGAAGTACAAGCAAATGAAGAAACTAGTAGAAACGCAGATCAAGAAAACTAAAGAACACTGGATGGTAGAAAATTGTAGAGAAATAGAAGAACTTAATATGAAACACGACACACATGGGCTACATAAGAAACTGAAAGAAATTACAGGAAATAATCGGAAGAGAATACCACAAGTTATACGAAACTCCAAGGGGGATCTCCAATTATCAGCAGTAGAAAAACAACAAACTTGGGAGAAATACATCAAGGACTTATTCGCAGATAATAGGGAAGAAATAAATGATACATTATGAAATGAAAATGAAAATCTAAAAATTCTGATATCAGAGGTTAAACAGGCAATTAAAATCTCAAAAAGTGGTAAAGCGCCAGGTCCCGATGAAATTCCTGTAGAGATATTAAAAATCCTGAATGATGAAAATATAGAGTGTCTAACTAAATTATTTAATAAAATATACCACGATGGTCAAATCCCGGATGAATGGTTAAAATCTATCTTTTTACCCTTACCCAAGAAAAATAAACTAAATCTTGCGATGAGTACCGATTAATTAGCCTTATGAGCCACACTTTAAAAATACTACTCAAAGTTATTCAGCAGCGTATATATAAAAAATGTGAAGAACAATTAGACAATACACAGTTTGGATTTAGATGTGGAATGGGAACAAGAGAGGCACTGTGCGCAATGACGGTACTATTACAAAAATGCAGGGAATATAATAAAAACGTATTCATATGGTATATAGATTTCCAAAAAGCTTTTGATAGAGTCCAACATGGTAAACTCATACATGCATTGAAACACATACACCTAGATCCCAAGGATATTAATTTAATCAAAAATCTGTACTACAATCAAACAGCGGTCGTACGGGTGGAAGGTACAAAAAATTTACTGTAAATAACTTCTTAATAATACTGTGATAAAATATTATTAAGCAATTTTTTTTAATTCGATTTAGAAATTACTTGTTTCATTTTTTCATTACTAGAGCAATTTACTTTCGTACTTCTTATTTGTACAGTAGGACTGTCTAGCGATAATCCAAAACAGTCGCAGATTCCTGAAATACACTTTACATAGGTATGAATATTTAGATTTCCCCTTATAGAATTTAAACATCTAAAAATCAACACGTTAATCTGAACAACCGATTCCTTTCTCTTGACCCTAATATCACATTGTATTTCCACATGAGCATTGCTTTCCTCGAAAATTTTATTAGACGTACGTGAGAGAGTTGTTAATTTAACACAATTAGAATCTATTGACACCCACTGAGAAGCGAGTTTGGGAATTCCTCCTCCCATAGCGCACTTGAATCAATTTATGTAGATCTGAAAAAATAAATTGAAAATATTCATTACTTATTGTTTATGTCTGGGATTCCCAGTTTATCATGTAGAAGTAGGAAGTTTATTCTTTTTACTCAGAGTAAATACCTTGTTTAAATGTTTAAACACATTTAATACTAAAATAACGTTGTTTTAAAGTTAAATGTGTATAATATAATCTATATGCAAATAACACATTTATTTTTAAAATTAACGACGAAGATGAAAAAAATATTCTGTATTTTAATATGTAACTAGTGTATAATCTTAAAATATATGACAAACAAACCATAACGACTAGTAATTTCAAAATATCGATTTTCTTACAAAAATATTTAACGGGATATTCCCACATAATTGTTTTAAATTAAACCCAAAAATAAACAAATTATCTGCAGTAAACATTAAAAATAAATTTGGATAACATGGTTATTATTAATTTCTTTCATTGTTTCAATTTTAAATGGTCACTTTTAGATAATACTGATGGGTTTTAGAAACGGTCTGGACATAAACGAATGAAAGGGAGCACTGATTGGGGTAATATTGGCGTATAAATACAAGAGATATAAAACAAACCTAAGTTTGGGTGGGTTGGAGTCAATAAAAGGGGATGTTAGAAAATTATTTTTTAAGTACTTGAGTTTACAATTATTTTCAAGAGCTAAAATAAAAATTTTATTTCATATTGGAAGGTGAAGTGCGTGCAGGGCAAAAGATCAGTTGAAAGACGCCAGAACTCGTGGCTGAAAGACCTGACGAAATGGTTTGACCGCTCATCCACAGAAATCTTTCGTGCAGCAGTTTCCAAAGCTGCAATTACTATTTGGCTCAAATCAAACAAGTATCAATATGAATGGCCAGTCTCCTCTTCTTTTTCTTCTCTTTCCTCTTTATAAGCAATTCTGCTTGTTCATTAGCGGATTAATACCTCTATGGAAGGTTGTCACTCCATCTTTTCCGCGATCATCTGATACTTCTTTTGCCGATTGATGACTTATCTCTTGCTATTTTGATGACACGGGTCTCCTCCATTCTGCTTACTGTCCATTCATTCGTCTTCTTTGATGGCTCTATCTTCTTCTTCTTTGTTGTGGTATGTAATTTAAAGCTTTATTTGGCCATTTATCTTCATTCATTCGCTTCACGTGACCATACCATACTAGTTGTCTCGTTTCAATTCTGTCTACACTGGAATATACAGTATTTGTCCTCCTTCTAATATCTTCATTCCTGATATGATCTTTTTTTGATACACCACATTCACTCCTTAGAAAATCCATTTCTACTACTTCTATTCTTTTTCTATCTTTTTTCGTGATCTGCCAAACTTCTTCCCCATAAGTCATAATAGGCTCTACCAAGGTTCGATAGATTGTCAATTTTGTTTGTTGTCTAATATCTTTAGACCATAGTAGAGAGTTTAGAATGTTAATCGCTTTTTTTCCCTGCTGCGTTTTGTTTTCGATGTCTCATTTAGTAGTGCCTTCTTTAGATATTATAGATCCGAGATATTTATATTCATTGCATGTTTTTGTGTTTCTAATTTCTAACTCTGGATCTTCGTTGTCATCTCCTATTTTAAGATACTCTGTCTTTGACATATTCATATCAATTTTTCATATTTTTTTCTTTAGGTTTCTAAACATGTAGTCCATGACTTCCTCATCATTCGCTACGACTACCTGATCATCTGCGAAAAGTAAAGTTGTTAGACATTTACCACTATTTAGGTACCCCTATGTCTATTCCCATTCCGGATACTTGTTTCCTCCACTGCTTTAGCGATGATTGAATATATATTTTAAATAAGGTCGGAGATAGACAACATCCTTGTTGAAGCCCCTTTATTATTGGAAATGATTCAGATATAAAGTTTCCTTCTTTAACGACACTTCTTTCATTTGTATATATATTTGCGATAGCAATCACATACTCTCTACTGAGACCTACTTTCGTCAATGTTTGAAACAGTTTTTTACAAACAATAGGTGGGTAGATAGATTCCTTGCCATCCGTTTTTCGATTACCTGCTGCACGAAATCCATTTTGTTCTTCTATGTCTTCGTATTCTGATTCTATTCTTTCTTTTATTACTCGACCGTACAACCTCTCCACTGAGCTGATAACAGTTATATATATAGAGCATTTGCGTTTATCCCCTTTCTTGAATATTGAGCTGATGTATCCAATATTCCAATCATCAGGGATATTTTTTATAATTCTTTTAAGCATTTGTTAAATAGTTGAACCAACACCTCATGTAATATTTTTGGTCTATACTTTACCAAATCAATTGGAATGTCTCCACGTCCTGCTGCTTTACCGTTTTTCGATCTTTTGAGGGCATCATTTAACTCTCGGTTGTTATCTCAATTATTTGTGTATGTTCGGATATTTCTTCCATTTCGATCTCTTGGAATTTGCATCTATCCTCTGTCAGTAAGACCTCATAATGGTGTTTTCACTGTTTCAGATCTATTAACTGTAACTTAGATTTTTCCTTTCCTTCTCTCCGGAGAGACTTTATCACCTTCCAAGCTTGCCCAACTCTTGTTTCACCCATATAACTATCCACATCTGCACATCTTCGATCCACATCTCATTTTTTACTTTTCACTACTTCTCTTTTTACATCTCAATTTAATTTTTGATATATCTTGTAATCTTTCTCCTTTCTCGTTGACATCCATTTCTGATAAGCAGTTTTCTTCTTGTTGACTAACGTTTGCATATTCTCCGACCACCATTCTTGATTTTTTGTTTCAGGTTTGTCTTTATAATAACCCAAAGCTTCACTTGCAGCCTCATGAATGCATTTTTTAAGTTGCTGGTATAATTCATTCATCTGGAGGATTAGGTCTTTCACTGACCAAACTGGGAGCAAACATATCGTCGGTGAAATTATGAATGTCAACTGGAAATATTCCTGTACGGCAGGTGCTACTTGTTTTTGGCCTTTTGTTTGAAATTCCACGAGAAAGTTCTTGATTAGTTTCAGTTTTGTTTCATCAATATTCCAAATCCTGCATGAGCCACAAATTTCTGGATATCTTTTAATTAATTTTTCATAATTATTAAAAAAAGCATTCACATTATGTTTGTTAAAGGAAATTGCATGTGCAATACTGCATCCTTTAGCAGCACGGAGAGATAATCTTGGGTGGCGTTTCATAAAACCGTATAGCCAGTCCTTTCCTGCCATTCTTGAAGCTTCCCAGTTTTTAAAACAGTCAACATTGTTCATTTTGGCCATCTCATGTGCTAGTTTTCGAGTTTTTAGATTGTTAAGGTCATAAAACATTTTTGAACACTCAATTAATTATGCCTCAAGGTCGTCTTCATGTTTGTCAGTAAAAACCTTTCTAGTATCGTTTCTTAATTTCATATCATATTCACCATCTGGGTTATCCCTAAACTTAACGTACATACCAACAGTGTGATATTTTAATCCAAATCTTTTAGCAGCATTTCTTATCGATTCATCATCTAGGATGGCCGCTACACATTCTTTCATAGATTCAGCATTGAATTTTCCTTTTGTTTTTACTTTCGTCATATTTCTTACCATCTTCAGACAATCTGCAACAAAGAGAAACCCTTTTTAAATAACTAATAATAAATATATGTAACTAAATAACTGAATATACATATAATTTTTAAGCACGTTATTTCAAAAAAGGTGGCTCTATTTTCCATTGCGTTTGTCTGATAGTAGACTTTCAACCACCAAAAACTAACTTTTCACTTTATGACATGAACCCTTTACTGCACTGTTCTACACACTGAACTACAATAGTGTGAGTAGTAATGGAATGTTTTGATGTCAGTGTTGCCAACCCGGGTCCTTAAATTTACCCACATTATCAATATCTGAAGCTGCCCCCTAGCTGAAGGAGCCCCCTTCACCCCTAACCTAATTTGAAAAAAACAGAGTAACACAAATAAATCTGTTGTAAGAGAAAGTGAAATGCTTTAATCAAGTAACACTCTAGTCACGTATACTCTAGACGAATAGAAAATCACACACCACTGTACACACTAAAATAGAGGAGAGTACCTACAAGTTATTTTTACCTCCAAAGCACACCCATAGATCATATATCAACAATAGAAAAAAGCTGTGATGATAATAATAAAGTGAATATCCAACAGAATATTATTCAAAACAAGTGACTATAACAGTATTGCCATTTAGATGAAACTCGATTTTGATTAAAGGAAAGCAGTGTTAACTACTATTTTAAATATTCCCACAAAACAATGATTACATTTTATAGAAATTCCTATTCATATTTATGAATAATTCCTCATCTTTTTTGGTATTTGTTTATATTTATTATTTATTTTAATTTAAATACCCGGTTACTTTCTTTTTCAGCTGTACAAAGTATTTCATAACTGTTAGGTTGAATAATATTTGAATTCATTATGTTTATGCTGTTTTAATTCGTTAGTATTATACGAGGATCACTCCAAATTCATTGACGTTGCATCACGTATTGCTGGCGAGGCTACGTGTAGAGTGGTCAATCGTTTCTCTTTTTATTTTACAGCCTAATTTTTGACGGAAAGGAAAATAGTTTAAAATAATTTTTAAATATTATTTAATAATTGTACCGTTTTTTAATAGTTATCATAGTATACATATTTAATTGCACTTTTAAGCAAAAAGACGTTACATCTTGGATAAAAAACTCCATGTTTATGGTTGAAAAAAGTTTTATGTGATAAACGTTTATAGACTTACTTCCGTCAGTTGTGGCCCTATCCGACATTAAGCAGAATGTCATAATGTAAATTTGGACATAACTATACAATACACAAGACAAACAAACACTTTAAAAATTTTTAAACTAGAGAAGAAGCTACCATGTATATATAGAAAGCGGATACAGATTGGGCTCCGGTCTAGCGGAAAATGTTGAGTTTGAGATGACTGTGAAATGACAGCATGTAAAGGGCAGTATATGTGACTGCACCTTTCAAAATTTCTAAGAAACTAAATAATGGACCAAGGACCAACTGGACACCACTAAAGAACTCAAGCTGATGAAATATAAAATTAGTATATTTTTAAGTAGATTGAAGCAAATCCAAATCTCACACACAAACCTGACTATAATAATACGGATTTGTTAGATTTGATGAAGCGATGGAAGATTGACAATAAAGTATGCATATGGACAAGGAAAAGACTAAACATATATATTAGACAGTGGGATGGTGGGACCTACACAATAAAAAGGTCCACCCAGCGCTATCAGAACTGTAAAAAAGGAAAAATCTTAATATGCATGTTAAAATTTACTAAAACATAAAAATCAAGAATTGAAAAGCAAAATAAATAATATGGTTATAAGCCCAAGTAGTTCAGTTGAATCCACAGGTCAATGGAAGAACTTTAAAAAATTAAATATTGAAATTGCTCAGAGAGGTGCATGAAGTCCCTAAAAAACAGTCGAGCTGGGGCTGGGGTCTTTTCCATTTCCTTCCTTTCTACGGACATTGAAGTCAGTAATAAAGTGTTTTAAAATATAAGGATTAAAATTAGGGTACATAACAATTTAAATTCATTTGAGTATTAAGACAGTGAGAGTTTGTCATTTGTTCACCTTTGTAATCCTACCCAAATCTTCCAATAAATCCCAATTTCAAAGATAGTTTTTTCTTTTTACTATTGTCTCTAAAACTCTTTAAAACTTAAATTTGTGGTTTAGTCACAACGAAAATGAGTATTTACCTTTATTTGGCACTGGTGGTGTTACACGTAGTCGTCTTAATGGTGTGGGTTTTTACGGATGAATTAAATTGAACAAATGAACTTTATTATTTAAAAAATATCCCATAGTATTTATACAAAAATAAAATAAACAATCTTAGACTAAATCTTATACACCAAAATCTGCCACAAATATGAATTCGATTAGCCTTACACGTGAAGGTACTCTGGTGGTCATCGTAAAGCCATCAGACTGTAAGCATCTGGGCATTTGAAGATTTAAATACTTGCAGGGGGTAGTTCTCCTTGGCCAAGTATGAAACTCTTGCCAGTTTTTGGGTATTTCCGAAAATTATTTCTCTCTGCAACAGTATTGGTCTGTGTTGAAAGCAAGACAAGCTGATTTACATGCTAGGTATGTCCATTTGAACTCTTTAATTTAAGTTCCTTGGGACAACGGTCGTTGAGATGTTTACGGCATTGAGCCTTTCTGCAACTGTATTGCCACCATCTCCCGTCCTCCTACAGGTCCAAACTGAAAAATTAAAATATTTTATAGGTTAATCGCTGAATAACAACATATTTCAATTTAATTTTTATCTAAATTGTTAATAAAATTATGAAATTAAGTTTGCAAATGCGCACTTCACGTCGAAACCTTTGTCGTTATACAGAACGTGTTTAATAGCTAGCCTAATTACACCTAGTTTTTTTGCGATATTATTTATATTTAGTTATAAAATTGCAATAAAGTGTAGTGTTTGATATAAAAATAAATTTGAACTACTTGGAAAAAAACTGTATACTGAATGCCGGACACTGCTATAACCACGTTTTAAGCTTTCGAAGACAAATTTTTATCACTCCTATTGAAAATTATCACTATCCAGATTTCATTTACAATATCCATTTGACAACACCAACTATCGAATTTATCTATCCACTGACTTAAATTGCCCTAAGTGTATGTCAAAAGGTCATCGCGAAACGAAACGAGTGCCCTGCTCTATCACAATTGACATCAACTGAAACACCCATTGAATCTCAATCTACAATATCACTCCCGTCTAAACTCAAAATCTTACAACAGAAGCAGGAAATCCTATTAATAATACCACTAACTTTCAAATAACAGCAGAAGATATTCACAATGAAACACTAAAAATAACAATCCTATTAATTTGAACACTGATGCCTCCCATCAAAAAAAACAAAGAGACAAATATCAATGACTCTCCTGAGATACATGAAACGCCACCCGATCCAACAAATTCTGCCAAACCCAAAAAAATACAGTTTTTTTAAGCGGGGCCAAAATCATCACAATCTGATATCCTTGAGTTCACTTGAACCTTATATAAATGGTAAAATCGAATCTAAATACCGACACTTCCCTCTTAAATTTACAGTTCTTTGTGACGCGATATGTAACGCATTAAACTCAAATTATCCTACCCCCCATAGTAGAAATTACACAACCGATATGGGTCCTTTTAAAGGAGATACTTCTATTTCGCCCACGACCATATTCCTGATCGCAAAATAAAAAATAAACTAACAAGACTTCGAAAAATGATACAATCCTCAGTTACCGATTCATCTCGGATATTGAAAGCGATAACTCCTCTTTCCCCACGTTGTAAAATTAAAATGGATAATACATTTATATTACAGTGGAATCTTAATGGTTATTTTAATAATTTAGAATCCTTAATCTACTTATAAACGATCTTTCTCTCTTATAATATGTTTACAGGAAAACCCACCTTAAAACTAATAAACTTTAATATAAAAAAATATTCCCATTTTCCTTAAAAATCGAGACGCAACATTATGCTAGTGGAGGTGTTGGTATTTTTGTAAAAAATCACATTCAGAACAAAAGAAATTAAGCTACATACTAATCTAGAAGCTGTAGCTGTATCAGTGTCATGCAATATCAACTGCAGAGCTATTAACATAGGTAACATTTATCTCCCTCATCCAATGAAAATTTACTTGAAGATTACATCGCTTATCGATAATATTCCTGCTCCCAAACTAATACTTGGTGACTTGAATTGTCATAATATCACATGGGGTAGATATAAAACAGACAACTGTGGTAGACTTGTTCAGAAATTAATAGACAATCAAAATCTAATTTTAATGAATACTGGTAAATCTACTCATTTCAGCTCCAACAATAGTACTTTTTCTGCATCGATATTTCATTGTGTGATAACACATTAGCTAACAAGTTTTTCTTGGAATAGTCTTGATTTTCTATATAATAGCGATCATTTTCTGTAACAATTGAAACCATTTTGCATGATCAACCAAATATTCCTGTTTACCAAAAATGGAAATTAAACTCAGCAAACTGGGACTTATATAGAGATCGAATAAATAATTATTTTAACGAACTTTATTCTAGAAGATATCATAGATTCATTAATTCATCATTTCAATGATACTATAGTAAAATGCGCTAATATTGCAGTGGGAAAAACAAAAACCTTGTAAACGAAAACCCAGTACCATGGTGGAGTGAAGAAATACTCCTTAGCTATGAAATCTAGCAAACATGCTTTCAATGTTTTAAAAAGACATAAAACAACAGAAAATTGTTATCAATTTTAAAAAACTTAGAGCAAAAACTAAATATCTTATTAAGAAAGTAAAAAAGAAACATGGTCAAATTATGTCTCTACCATAAATTCATTAAACACCTATGACTTACAATCTGGAATAAAGTACGTACACTAAAAGGTGAACAAAACTCAATTCATATAACACTCTTTCTTATAAAAAACAAATTAATATCTTCCAACACAGAAATTAGTAATATTATGTCAGATTTATATAAGAATAAATTCAAGCAATGGCAAACTTCAATCCCTCATTTTTAGATTTCAAAAATTCGCGTGAAATGACAGATATATCTATAATAGATAGTGATAATTCACTAAATTTTCCCCATCACATATCAAGAATTTGAAGAAGCTCTAGATAAATCAAAAACACTTCATCGGGTCCTGATAATATACCAATCAAATTTATCAAAAACTTGCCGTACATAGGAAAATTAATTCTCTTAGACATTTTCAATCACATTTACCTTAATAAAAAATTTTCTTCATCTGGTCTGAAATCGAAAATTATTCCCATATTAAAACCTTTCAAATCAAAAACTGACCCCCTTTCCTATAGACCAATTTTCTCTTACAAATAATACATGCAAACTACCAGAAAAAATTTTAAATAACAGATTAATATGGTTTTCTTGAAAAAAACCAATTATTAAGCCATATCCAAAGCGTTTTCAGAAAAGGCAGATCAACTCATGATGCGTTAGTAGCTATTGACAATATTATATGTGAGTCCTTAGAAATAAACAGAAAGTAATTGCCATATTTTTTTATATAAATAAAGCTTTGATACTGCATGGAGATACAACATTTTACAATCCATGTCCAATTGGGGTATCCAGGGAAATTTTCTTGCCTTTGTAAAACATTTCATGAAAAATAGGATATTTCAAGTACGTGTAAATGGAAATTACCTCAAAACACAATGTCTTGAAAACGGTATTCCACAGGGCTCAACCTTAAGCCCCACTTTATTTTTAATAGCAATTAATAATATCGCTCAAGAGATAAAGCTACCTTTGAAAGCAGGTCTGTATGCAGATTACTTAGTTGTATATACTAGTAGCTGCAATATTACACTACCTCAAACATTTTGCAATCATTTCTGCATAAACTAGAAGACTGGTCCCAAAAGACTGGTTTTACGTTCCCAGGTGATAAATCTCGTTTTATCGTATTCAATAAAAGAAAAACTGATTGCAAAACAACACACTCTAAATGGTATCAACCTAAAACAAGTAGAGAGCACTGACTTTCTTGGCCTAAGACTGGACAGTCCAGTTAACATGGGCAGAACATATTAAAAAGCTTAAAAGTCGTATCCTGCCAATCTAAAATAAACCTCCTTAAAAGGCTATCAAACCGATCTTGGAGAGCGGACACACATAAAATTGCTGCATATATACCAATTATTAATCCGAAGTAAAGTGGATTATGGTGCAATATGCTATTCAACTGCGAGTAATTATTTACTTAAAAAACTGACATTATACAAAACACATGTTTAAGACTAATTCTGGGTGCTTACCGAACTAGTCCTGGTTTCAAGTTTTTAGGTTATCCTAAATGAATCTCCCCTATCAATACAGAACGACAAACACATTTCTTTAAAATTATGCCGCGATATTTGTCTTCCAACCATAATAATACAAACTATCCACTTCTTTATAAAATATATCCACCTACTCATTGCCATCAACAAACAAACATCTTTAGACATGTGTAAGAGTCATGCAAGCTCAATTTTCTTATCATTACTGACTCTTTATCTGTTCTTCAGAGCTTAAGGCAAATATATCCAGTACATGCTATCCTGCAACAAATACAATTAGCACTTAACACATTACCTACAAAACAGACACGATAACGTTATCATTTCTCTGGGTACCATCACATTACAGGTATCGCAGGAAATGAAAAAGTAGATGAATTAGCAAAGGAAAGCTGCATACTGACGAGCAAACTGAAATTATGACTACAATTCCATTCAGTGATATCCAGCTCAATATTAACAGCACTGTGTAAAAATTGGCACAAATGTGGAATTCTAATAAGTCTAACCTTAAAAACGTGGAAAACTAGGATTGGCACTAAACTACAATTTCCACAAAACAGAAGGCAACAAGTGATTATAAACCCGACTAAGAATTGGACATACAGCGTTAACTCACCAGCATTCATAACAAAAGAACTACCACCTGAAGTGTTTCCCATTGTGAATGTCCAATAACTGTTCAACATGTATTGAATTGAATGTCCTCTTTATTTCTACGAAAGACCCATCAACAACGTACCAGAAGAAAGCAAAGAAACTTAAAGATATTTTAAACAGTAATATATCAAATACAATCAAATTTCCTTAAGGATATACGTTTACTACACAAAATTTAAGTTATATTATATGTATCTTTTTGTAATTTGTTATTTATTATGTGTAATTTAATACGCAATTTGTAATTAGTAAATTTGTATTTGAAATAACAACTGTAAAAATCTGTAAAACCCGCTAATAACCTT